>VXAD01003101.1:320371-415121 GCA_013399195.1 Dicrurus megarhynchus | reverse complement strand
GAGCGCGGCGGGCAGACGAGGCCGCGGCCGGGCGACCCGGGGACGGCGGGGAGCGGGCGGACGTGGAGCTCTCAGGCCTCGCAGCGGCAGCGAGGGGCGCTGGGCGGTGAGCGGGACGTGCCCGGGGCCGTGCGGGGGACCCAGTCGCCGCGCTCCCGAGCCCCGCGGGCGGGCGGACTTGGCTGCCGCATGGCCCGGGGGCTCCCCAGCAAGGTCACGCCGGTGCCTTGGAGCCGCGGGGAGGGTAGGAGAGTCCACGGGCTTCCGTGCCGCAATTCTCCATCGCTTCCCAAGGAGGTGGCGGGGTAACCCGCCGTTACGGAGCGACCGCGAAGTTTGACCCCGGCGGTGGAGCGGGACCGGTGCTCGCAGCCCTGGGAGGTACTCTGGGAGAACGGGAGTAGCAGGAGTCATGTCTCAGCCCTCGCCATCAACTGGAAGCCCTCCGTCACGGCTGACACAGCCGGTTGGTGCTGGGGACGGTCAGCTGAGGGGTTGGGAGAGGAGTGAGGCTGCCAGGGCTGTGCTTTGAAACGGAACCGTTCCCGAGTCCCTCAGGTCGACAGCACGAGATACCTCACGTTGATACGAGCAGAACTTTGATAGGCTTTGGGGTGAACTTACCGTTTGGGTGAACTTATACCCAGATGCTCGTTCTCTAGTGGTTTTTGGAAAGCAGTGTCGTGTGCTACAAATAGCTTTTCAGTAGCTGTAAAGTACTAAATGTCCAGGTTGATCGTGTTGTGTCACCCCTGACCCTTCCAGAACACCTCACGGAAAGGGAGTAGTTATGCCAAAAGGGCGTGCACATTCCTTCTGAGGAGTTCAGGGCTTGGGAAGGAGTGAATTCGATGAGGATTTTACATTTCGAAAGCAGTTTCTATGCAAAGTTCTGAAACACTTCAGCAGCCTCTCCTTGCTGGTTCTCAAAACCCTTCCCTTCCTCCTCATCTTGTCTTTTATCTCTGCTTCCTTCTGTTAGTCCAGATCCTACCTCAAGTTTGTTTCTTAAAAAAAGAAAAAAATGTAATTTTGTTATCTAATAGTGAGTTTATGAACCTTTTTCTCTTCCAGGTGAGTACACCTATGCTGTCATAAAACTTCTTCAGTCTTTCTTTCCTCTTACATTATGAAAAAGCTCTTAAACGCCTTATTATTAGCAATCTTGTACCAGTAAAAGACTTGCCTTTTTATTGTAGGATGTGTCATAGTAATATTGTAACCTCTGGCTCCCTGTTCCTTCCTGTGACTGCACGTGTCCGTTGGCTGCTTTGTGTTGTGGGAGGCCCTATCACTGGAGTCACCCCTGTCACCTTCCTGCACCACCAGGCTCTTCTTTAGCGTTCTGCTGCGCCAAGCTGGAGATCCTACCTGCAAGCTGTGGGCAGGAATCACCTGTTTCTCCTCTCTGTGTTCCTCCCACACTTCAGCTCATCCTGGGTTGTTCTTGCTTTTTCCTGACTGCTCTGTTTGTATTGTGCCAAAGTGACAGGACTGCAGCATGTGGGCATTAATGTGTTACAGGCAGTGACTCTGTCACCAAGAATCTTTTCTCTTCCTAAAACAACAGGACAGTCCCCCTTCCAAACTTTTCAAGCACTCTAGTCCATCACCTTCCTCCTGCCTCTAAAGACCACTTGGGTTTGTTCTCTGTGTAGAAGGTATGCTTGGGGAAGGTTTCCTTTAAAAGCTGTGAAATGTTTTTTACGTCCACAGAGTGTACATTTGAATTGTTTGATTTGCATAGGGCAGAAATGCAGCTGCAGATTACTGCAGCCCAAGCTCATAAAGGGAACTGGGAATAGAGCCTCAGACTCTGAGCCAGTTCTGTTAGTCCTCTGTCTTAAGGAGGAGGACATCCTCCTTTTTACTGTGGCAGGACAGGCTCAGTCTGACTGTAATGAAGAAGGAATAGACCAAAGTGTAACAACATGAGAGGGCAGCTTAACAAGTCATTGTGCCAAATGAAGACATGGAGCAATTAGTCTCTGTTGTCTTCATTGTCTTAACACTAAGGAGGGACAGAAAAGTTTCTGTGAGAAATAATTTTTCTGTGTATTTGAATTTTAGACAGAAGTGAGCCAGATTTCTAAGGTGAAGATGTAATGGTTGAATAACTAGTGAACTAATGACTCTGCAAGAATCAAACTGCTGAAAAGATGAGCAGGGAAGAAGGGACTTTTAGCTGGACTACCTTAACTCTTTCACTTCTGGTTTCTTGCTTTCTGCATGTGTGTGAGTCAGCTGTCCTTTAAAATGCTGTCCTTGAAGGATTGTGCCCCTTCAGTCAACCTGTGAGAACTGAGGAACACATGAGCCTCCTACAGAAGTCTTCCAGGAAGAGCAAATAAGGCTACATGTACTGAGTCTTTTGAAAAGTTGCAGGAGAGTCTGTTTTTAAGTCATCTTCCTATGTTGCTACAGATTTTTGGGATTTTTGCTTTCCCAGTCTTACCCTTTTCAAGGTCACCTGTCAAGAGTATTAGAGTGTATTCTCTCCCATCTAGTTTCCTACATACTTCTCTGGAGTCATTCTTTGACTCGCTTCTCAAAGATTTGCATTGCATCTGGTAAGGTGAGTAGACCTTTCAGAGGGTTCTTTCAGGAGATAAGAACCTAAAAGATATTTTAGGAAGCGTGCACAGTTCAAGTCTCCCTGTTCAGGTGAACCTGTTCATCGCATCTGGCTGAAAATTTGTATCCATGCTATTTGTGCTGCTTGGGGAATCTACAAATACTCCCTGTAAATCAAATTAATCTCATGCAGCACTTGTCTTACAGTAAATGTTTCATGTGTCCTGCTAGATATGAAAGAAGTCATTTTTAAGCAAAACATCACTGATAGGATTTCTGACACAATAGCACAGAAACTTCCGAGCACATCCATTTTATAAGCCAGTGTTGAGCTTTAGTCCATGTTTGTTCACTTTAGAGAAATGATCTTCAATGCCAATTTTATATGTTAATGTTCAAAATGGGGTCAGCTAGGATTCAGAAGTTTAGCAATTTGACATATGACTGTCTCAATTGCATTTCAAAAAGATGTGAGCTCAGTTACCAGTTAAATGTGGCGTTGCCCTGGTAAATTGTGGCTTTTAGCACAAGCACAAATGTAGAATAAAAAGTGTTTGAATTACAGGGCTTGAACACTGCTTAGAAATTCCATTGCTGATGAGCCAGTAGGTAGTTTTCCTGTAGCCTTATGATGAGGCTATAACCAACTTCATTAAAGGTTTGACTGCTTTAATAATTCAAATTGTGGGTCTCTTTTCGAAGACTCATCAGTAGCTCCATTAACTTCTGCATCTCTTGTGTCTCTTCATGGTTGCTCCTTTGCTGTCTGCCGGCCCGTGATGCACCCCTTGCAGTGCTTCTTCGCTGTTAAAGGAGGAGGGTAGAGCAGAGGTAATTGCAGTCTTTGTGTGAGCATGTTCTGGTACTGATTCCTGGTCAGGATGATGTAGAGGTGATGCTTGTCTGTGCTGGAAAGGCACCAACCAGAATACTGTTTGAATGAGTCTCAGCAAGACTAAGTGAATTATCTTGAGAGTATATGAAGGAAAAAGTTAGTAAATGTAACCTCTTAATAGAGATCCTGTGTCCCTGCAATGGGCTTCCTGAAGTTGGCAGGATCACGAGGTGACTTGGGCTGGAGGAGACCTCAGGAGGCCCCTGTCCAGCCTCCTGCTCACAGCAGGGGCAGCTCCGGGGTCAGACCAAGTGCCCAGAGCTTGAAAACCTCCACGGATGGAGACATCTTAGCCTTTTGGGGCAGCCTGTGCTACTGTTTAAGTGTCCTCGTGGTGGAAAAGATTTTCTGTACATCCAGTCTGAACCTCTCCTTTTTTAACTTACGCCCATTCTCTTGTCCTCCCACCACACGAAAAGCCTGGATTCATCTTCTCAATCCCCTCCCTGGAGGCAGGTGATAGCTGTGGGTGCCCTGGAGCCTTCCCTACCTCAGGCTGATGAAACCTGGCTCCCACAGCCTCTCCTCCAGTCCCAAATGCAAGTGCTCCAGCCCCGACTGCCCTGGAGGCCTTGCTCCAGCTGTTCCACAGCTTTCTTGATTTGTCTTGGTATCCAAACAAGACCAGTCAGTCTTGGAAAGTATTCCCTCCAGCTTTTTTGTTTTCTGAAATGGTTAGTGCTACTTTCATACAGTGTTTACTCTTGAATTTTAAACAGGGGAGGCATAGTGGGGTCTGCTTTGGCCTTCCAGGAGCCATCTCATAGCATGATGTTGTCTTTGGGGGAGCATAAAGTCTCCTGTCTGGTTTTGTCTCTTTTTTTTTCTCTATACAAGATGTCTCCACCATTTGATAACTAGAATTTCTGCCAATATTTAATATGAGCAACACTTCTTATTCTTCTTTGAGGGTGAGAGTAATGATTTAAAAAGGCAAAGATTGATGATGGCTACTATTTACTTAGGATCAACCAGCTTTTTGTGGTGACCTATGAAGTAAAAAGAATCACAATAAAAAAGTGTCAAGCAATTCCCCACTGAGCTTTCTGCTGAAGGAGATCATTTTTGCTGAGAGCCCCGAGACACCATACTCCTCAGGTCTCTGGGCAGCTATTACTTGCTCCCTTTTTCCTATCATGGGCATCCGAATTATTGAGCATCCTCCTGCCACCCAGGGTCAACTTCTGCTAAAGTCTGGGTGTACCTGTGATAATTTTTTGTTGTTCAACCTAGATTCTTAAGGAAACAAGGCTTGTTCAAATGTGCTGCAGTTGGTTGATGCCATTATAACTTTGTGAAAGTTGGCTGGTAAGGTGATCATGTTTGGGTGATCCAAATGAGTGTGCCTGTTGTGAGAGAAGCAGGCAGTGCCCAGCTGGGGTAAAGCAGCACTTCCAGAACTTCCCCTCAGCTGTGGTGTGCTCCTTTCTGTGCTGGGGTTTGAGCATGCTCCTCTGTAGGGAGGTAACAGCAGGGATGGAAGTGCCTGTGCAGGTTAGCAGGTGCTGGGCACATTTTCCTGCTGGAGGGACTGGAGGGAATGTGTGCCAGAGAGAAGAGGGCTGCAGTAACCAGAGAACTGACTTGCTTAGCACTTGGCAAAAGTTTGGCCATAGAGACCAAGGGTGGGTTTTAAACTTTAACAGATCTTGATGGAAGTTTCTCACTCTTCCTCACCCTCAGCTCTGATTTGATGGCATAAGGTTATGACCAAGTGTAAAGTAAGCTGAACTGGGGAACCACACTAGGTTAAAACTGCTTTAGTTTTGTTTTTTACCCACGGGGTTTGGTCCGAGTTGGTTTCCTGATCCCATTCATCGTGTTACTACAGATGTGCTGACAAAAAGGGTAAAGCAGTGTGCAACAGAATTGGAGCACTAATGGTTAAGAGCAGGGTGGGACTGCTGCTTGGAGTGATAGTGCTCGTTATCATTAAAGTGCTCACTGACTCAGAACCCTAGTAAATAGTGTCCTGTTTCCGAGAATATGGCTGTAGCTATATATAGAATAGCATCCTTATAGAATGTACCTGGTATCACTGTCAACAAACTGTACCCCTCTTTCCAGTCTGGACTGAGAGTCTCCCCTTGCTGCAGAACACAGCTTATTGTGGATGCTGTTACTGCACTTTCTTTGTGCTCTGCTATGAGGTTACTTGCACAACAGTGTTCCAGTGACCTAGAAGTGCAGGTTAGTGTAAGTGAAGTTACAGCTGTATTTATTTATTTTTTTTTAATGGCAGGGATGATTCCCGTAGCAATTAGTTTTTATTCTAACCTGCATATTCCTATGTAGTTTGATCTTAATTGGAAAAGAGAAAGTTCTGTTGTGGCAGTAAAACCAGGTGATGCTTGTCTGAAGTGTTGATGAGGGAGTGCACCAAAGCATTATGAGAAGGCTGCCCCCATCCCCGAGTATAGGGGGTTGGAGGGTTTTTTTCCTCAGTTTCTTCTTTTTAGTGCATGGTAAGAAGGTACATTTTCTTAGTGAATTAGCTGTTTTATTTAAGTATTCAGTGTTAAGTATACTGTGATACTCCAGCTACTTGTGAAATCTGTTTCTTCTGTCCTAAGAAGTCCTAACAAGTAACCATAGCTTGGTCCAGTGAGATGATTTTTGCCTCTAAATAAACTGATCTGGGCACTGAATTCTATCACAAACTTTTAAGTTAAGCAACTTAAAGCTCTATTTTAAATCAATCTATATGGAAACTGAAGCTGCCCTGCTTTTTACTTTGCCACATTGACTGTTGTGGGCATTTTCAGATATCTTGGTGCTTCCTACTGGAGAAAGAAAGGTTGGGTTGATAGGAGAAGACAGTGACTTGATGGATAAATGCCTTGGCATCTTCCCTGCCCTGCTCAACCAGCAAAAATAAGGACAGAAGAGGAGTAAGTGCATGGTGGCTGGGGAGGGAAGAGAGGATAATTTGCTGTACTATCTGATTTTGTTGGATGAAGAGCTGCTGGGGGTTGTAGAGGTTTAAGGGTTCTTCATTGCTGCTGTTAGATCTTCACAACAGCAGCAGAGATTCACTCGTAGGAGCGGGCTGGTAGAAGAGCAGTTAAAGAATGCAGCTATAATTTGTAAGGAATATATGTGGGAGGACATTAGTTGTTGCTTTCATTACTTTGAACTTGAGGATTGTCCTCATTTTACTGGAAAAACTGCACAGCTGCTGTCAGGCAGGAGGGGAATAAACCCACAGATTTTTTTTCTTGATATCGTTAGCAGAGATGCATACTTTGGTCCTGTACTTTTTAATGTAATTTAAGGGAGGTCATAGATTTCAGTGGTGTTTGGGAAAACATAGGTTTTCCTGTGCTCAGGGAGGGATATGGTACCTTATTTCTCCATCTTACTGCTGTGGACAGAATAGAGGAATAACAAATTGTTTGTTGCGAAGTGACATGAGGACTCTGGGCCATCATTTCTTGCAATTCCATACAGGATGGAGGGCTGGTGGCTTTGTTTGTGTGTGCCTGCTGAGCACTTGTGTTATTACACTGAACAAGGTATTGCAGGAAGCGTTACAGCTGTACTGGAGTCATCACCAGCTGCCACTTGTGCAGCCCTGCTCCAAGTCCTGCCTTTGGGCCGTGTTTCTAGACTTGTCTGCCCACTGCTGCTCTTCCCATTTGAATTTAAGACAAATTTTTGATTGTAAGCTTGGGGACTTCCCAGATGACCAAATGAGGGGGAAATGGCTTAAATGGTGTTCTGAAGCTGAGTATTTAAATTCCTCTGAGTTAAATCAGCACTTGTTCAGATCAATGTAATGCTGTCAGTTGGGGTGGAATAAACTTTTTTGAGTAGCATTAGGCCTGCTTTCTCTCATTTCTGTATTCCAGTAGGACTTTTCTTGGATTATTCACACTGATGTCTACACTCAAGGGATTATCGTAAGGAACCAGACGGCTGAAGAGTCTCTGAATCTCTTGGGACTGTCACAGAGCTGTGGGTGACAGACTGAATATCACTGATGGGACTCAAATCAGAGATACCCTTGAGGTACTCTAGGAGTCCTGCTAGAGTTAATATTCTCTTCCATCTTCAGGGAAAAGGAAGATAATATTTCTGAAAGTACTTACAATGTCCATAATACATCAGCAGTCTATTTCTCATATTTTAATTTCATTGTTTTTGGTGCTGAAAGTGTCCTCTAGTGCTCAGCCTGATTGAACAGTTTTCTGCTTCATCTAATAGTGGTATGCATGAAGCTGCCCCTCCTCTCCTCTGAAGCATTATCTGGTTTGAGTCTGTGGGCCCTGCTTCTGGTGCAGCTGAATTATGTCAGAGCTACTCTGTAGCTGTTAGAAAACTGTAACTCTAGCTGTTAGGTGTTTCATGATGCCTTGATTTAATGAGGCCTTGAGAGTTGTTTGTATTTGGTCAGGCTACAGCAAAGGACAGTTTGCTTGGAGCCAGCCTGTTTTGGGCCCCCTGGACCCCCTGGTAGTCTGTGCTATGTTATTTACCACATCTTAACTTCCCTACACGTGAAGAATAAATGAATTTTTGATAAATCTGTTGGGAAGACCATTTTATCCCTTTGTTTTATGATAGTAAATTGTGCTCCTGTCTGTTGCAGTGAAATTCTCCTGGTATTTGATTTGCCATGTCCTGTGTTGATCTCGCCATGATGTGAAGAAAGCATGTGGATATTGCTATGTGTCAAACAGCTGTGACTCTGTGATAATCTTTTTTTTAACCCAAACAGCCTTTGACAGCTTTGGTTCCTGGCAATACTGGTTTTGGCAGGGCCTTTGGACATTCCTGCTCTTAATTCAAGGTACACTTGAGCTGTTATGAGGGGTCTTTAGGGCAGATTTTCTAAACTAGCCTAATAATAACTGAAGGTGGAAATGCTAATCCTCTGTACCTATGGAGAGGGGGAGACAGAAGGATGGGACAAGACTTCTGGCTTTTGAAGTTGTCTTGAAGGAGTGCAAATACTTGTCGATGACAATGCCATGATCAAACTTCTGAGGAGAGAGACTTGATTGAGCCAGATATTCCCAGGAGAAAGCCAATCTATTGGCTAAGTGGATACTAAGAACAGTGTCCAAATAGTGTCCAAAGGATTTAAGCCACATTTATAAGTATTACAGAAAGATCCAGATGCACCAAAAGTGTATAAAAACATGAAAACTGTAGCAGCTCTTTAGAGCTCAAACATGCTGCTTCAGCTACTAGTAAAATAAAGGAAATATTTCAATTCTAAGAAAAAGGTGAGATTTCTAAATTAGTTAATGATTATAAATTAAATTATTAAAATATGCAGAGTAAACTTGCAATAAAAATCTAGATAGTGTTTCAGTTTGCCTTAATACAGTTAGGTGTAATGTTGAACATATATGTGAAATCTTTAACTAGAAAAGAAATGATAAAATCATTAATATGCATTGTCGACATGCATTTGAATTATTACAGCAGGCCTTAATTTAGGAGCATGTCACATAGATTATGCCAGGGCATGAATGTCTGGCAGGTTTTCCACCCAGCTTGAACATACCCTGAGTGTTTAATTTAGAGATTTATTTTAGAGATTTATTGTTTTGAGGTAAATGGTAGGAGATAAATGGGGCTCGGGGCAAAGACAGCTGTAGGGGGGTTGTGGCTTGCTCTGACTTCAGCTGAAGTACTCGTTTTCTGGTTTTGATATCAAAGACTAAAATAATCTCTAATGCTTGAAAGTACCAAGAAAAATATTTCCAGTGTGTTTCTAATGAAGATATCAAGTGCTTGGTGATGCTGCTTGTGCAACTACAGACTATTTTGGTAGCTTCCATCATAGGTGGCCAGTCAGAAGTCAGCACTAAAAAAAGTGCTATGTCTGCCTGTAACATTACATTACATGGTTAGAATTTGGGGATACTTATTCAAGATCAGTTAAAATTCTGTACTCTTTGATTAAAGATGGTTACAAAAATGTATCTTCTGTCCTGTACGACTGATTCTGTTAATTCCTGAAATAATTCTTTGAGAACTGCTATGCTGGAGCATTAGGGTCAAGAGTGTTTTGTCTTCAGGAAGGACAGATCCAAAAGACATGAAGATCTTTGGGCCTTTAAGGACTCAGCTGCAGGAAATTTTTTGTGTGTAATTGGAAATGCTGTTGAACATATGGATTTCAGATTTTGGTATTAAAGCAGCATGGTTCACCTGGTTTCCCTGCTTTATTGTCAAATGCTGAAGCACAGTGCCAAAATTATTCTATTTTCAAGCTTATTTTGGACGTGCTAGTATACTACACAAAACAGGTGACAATGAAGTCCAATCTATAGTGGTTGCAAAGTGGAATGCCGGGGCTGTGTTGGCTTACGCAGCCTGAGTAACACACAAATGTTGAGTTAATAACTGGTAACTGTGTAGTCACATGGCAAATCTTTTGATGGCATTGTCTCTTCTTGCTTAATATGCCTCAAAGATTCAGAAAATGTCTTCTCTGAGTGAGGACAGTCCCTACCCTTCCCTGCCTTCCAAAAGCAGCAGTGAGTTGAGCAAGGCTGGTTATGTTTGCTGCAGGATTTGGTGGGAAGAAGGAGCTGGAGTGGGTGAACCCAAGGCACATGGCAAATCCCAAAGGCAAGATGTAATGCCATGTGGGAACGCTGTAGCAGAGTGTCTGGGATGCTGCTTTGGGCTATGGAGGTTGATGCCTTAGGTTTTAACTTTTATATTTTTCAAATCCTGTACTGCCTAGTGTGTAACTGAAGTTTCATGTGGCCTGTTAACTACTGTTCTCTCATGCTGGTGAGACATAACAAAGCCTCTCTAGGTTTGCTTTTCAAGGACACCTTGTGTAAACTAAAGCCTTGGGAGGGGGGGTAAACTTGGGGTAATTACATCATTAACTGAAATCATAATTGGAGAATTAACCCTGATATGCAAATGGACCAAACTTATAAAAGTGTGAAGAACCCGTGACCCAGCGTCCATCTTGGGTGTAGCCTTTTGACTGCCCAGGGTGTACCTTTGAAGGCCCTTCAAATAAATACCTCCTTTTATTCTCTTATTTTTGTCTAGCCTCTGTTTTTAGGTGGCCACCCCAAGGCATCAAGGTGACTTGGTAGGACTTCAAAAACAAGCAACTAAATGTTTGTCAGGAATAACATCAGGCTGATGGAATGGGCTACATAACCTTTTGAGGTCCTTTCTAGCCTTAGGATTTGATCTTCAGGTGGGATGCGTTAATCCATTGCTACGGAGCCTTATCCTCAGCCATTCCAGAAGGTAATGAGGGTGTAGTGAGGTCTGGTCTGACTGCTGAAAGTGAGACTGCGGTCTGGAAAACTGCATTTGCATTATTTTTTTCTACAGTTTATGTTTAGTAAAGGTCTGCTAAATCCCCAAATTTTTCCATATATGATTCATAAAGCAGATACTGATTTGTAGTCAGCTGAACATCATGTGAACTTTTCTGACACAGAACAAGAAAGGGCTCTGTCTTTAGGTCTTGAGATTTAAATTTGAAATCAAATTGGCTTTTTGTTTTTATAAAAATATTTAGGCCTCACAAGCACATTTAACCTTGGAAGTTACAAATTTGCTCAGATGCTTGTTCCTAACCAATCCATTAGTTTTTAAAATGGGAAAGGAGGTTACTGGTTAACTGGGAGTACCTGGGAGCATTCAGTGGGGCAGTGGTGGCAGCGGATCTGTTCAGAGGCAGTTTGGGCCTGCTGGAACAGAGCTACACAGGTCAGCTGGACTTGGGCCAGGGAGCAGCATCTCTTCAGCCAGGCTGGATTTCCTCCAAAACTGTTGGTGTTTAACGGGGCTCAAAAGCTTCAAGCTGTACCTTTCCCAGAGAGGACAGTTCTTGTAGCAGTGTATCCATCTGCTTCCCTTCTTCTGTTCTAATAACATTTGCTAGATCTGAGCTGGTTGGATTCCTGAACACAGAACAGAGTAACTTCCCATATTCCGGGAGTACCATGTGTTTTGGTGGTGGACTCAGGTATTGTAGCCAACAGCCCATCTGGATGAGCCACTCCTGAACTGAGGAGAACCAACAGCAGAGGACTGCAGGAGAGTTGCGTGTTGCTAAGCCAGAAATTATTCGAATATTTTCTAGTTGAAAAGTAAGTTTATCTCAGAACAGCATTGCCTGTGTGTTTCTGATAGAGAATGGGGAGCAGCTAATAAGACTCCTGTAAATGAGGGGCAGTGATGTCCTGAGTACCCATTTAATTATCATAAATTGAGGATATAATTCTCCCTGACTGGTGTTCAGCCTTCTGCTGATACTGTGCTTTCAGTGTGTGGTTTGCATTTAATTTCAAGATGGAGAATCGAAAATAATTTCTAAGATGTAGCTTGCAGTTAGGATCATACCCATATGTAATCTGAATGTTTTTATCAAGGCTTGTCCGTACCATGTGGTGTCCTTTCAAACCTCTTAATTATGAAAAGCTGTTTAAAACTTTTGGGTATGTCATGTTTGTGCATAGATGTGTGTTTTGTGTGATGTTGACATGACGGAGTTTATAAAATGAATGGGATTCGCAAAAAACAGTTTACAATTACTGAATGACCACAATAATTTAAGTATCAATAATTTTGCTTTAAGCCTTATGTTTTGGAAGGCCTTGGCTATCTGGACATAGATCTTAGTATTAGGACTTGGAGAGCACATGTTGAAAATGCTGAAGTCCACCGTATCTGTCATAGCTAACTTGTTACAAAAACAGTATGAGGGATTACTTGTGCTTTATTTCTGCCACCTCTGATGGTACCGTACCGTCTAATGGATTTGCTCTTTATCCATCTGCTGCTTAGCAATGAAGACTATCTCGAAATCCCAGTAACTGACTCTTCTTAAGTGATCATTTCCTCTGTGTCGGAGTCATTCCAGCCTTATTGAGCCTAAAGCTCAGCATTTGCCACTGTGTAAGGGGTAGTTTGAGGCAGGGATTGAGAAGAACGGGTTCTGTAGGGAATACCAAAAATGAGCAAGATATCTCAGTTTTATATCCCAAGCTATTAGTGGAGGTTGGAGACAGCAGGAAACTTGTAGAGCTGAAGGTCAGAATTTAGATGCCGCAGTTGTTGCCCTCCTGATGCAGAGTGGAGTGGCCTTTCCAGAGGGAGATGTGTGTCACTGCTCTCCTGCTCTGTGGGCAGGCAAGAGGACACATTTTATATGCATTGCCAAGTGTGGCACTGGAGTGACTGTAATTTCCTTCCTTTGAATTGGATTCTCTACACTTGTCTGGGAGATCCCATGCAGTGTCCAGGGAGGGCTGATATCTGCTGCCTGACCTGATCGGGCTTCTGCACGGCTGACTTGAAGAGCAGAACTTTCTGAAACTGATTTGATGATACCCATCTGAAGCTGATCTCAATGCTCAGATTTCTGCATTTTCCATAATTCTGGAAATGGTTTTCATAGTGCAGAAGCTGTTAAGTAAAATAATTTTCACTTGTCTTAACATCTGTTGTCTGCAGTTTCCAGCCCCTTAACACAAGTGAAGGTTTTACCAAGTCAGGAATTGTAATAAAGAAAATTACTGCTGGTATAGCTATACATTTATCACCACTGAGACCCAATAGTGTGTGCTCTCATCAGGGTGGGTTCGAAAGAGGAAAAAAGGGCATAGTTCAGGGGGTTTTGTTGTTGTTGTTTTTCAGAAAATAATTCTGTTGCTTCTCCTTGCTCAGTCTCAAAACGTTGCGGGAATTATCGTGGCAAGTTCAGTTGCAAACCTCTCATGTCCCTCTTAGGGCCATAGTCCTAAGAACTGGTAACCCTTCTGTGTGCTTCCCCAAAGTTCCTTATTGTGGGTAGTGAGGGAGCAGAGCTTTATGTTTTGGTGTCTATCTTTCTTTAAGGGAGAGGGCTGTCAATGGTTGAGAGGATTGGAGGGCAATCTTGGAGTTTTTGTGCACTTGTACCTTTAAGATTGCCTTAGTTTTGAAAAATCTGCTTGTCCAAGGGATGGTGTAAAGATTGGAGGAGATACACAGATGGATTATGCATTTGATCTTAAATGTATTGCCTTTCACTTGTTCTGAGGTCAGCTGCAAAACTGACATATTGTCAGCCAGTGCAGTAAATGCAGTACTGTATGGATGTGCCAGGGTGTTTTCACTGTTTGCTATTAGAAATTTCTTTTGAAGGTATTCTGTAACATAGGAAAATACATCAATGTCTTGAATCGCCACACATATTAAGTATCCATTTATTATTTTCTGAGCATGCCTTTTTTATAGCTAATACTTATTACTATTACTAAACCAGAAATTTTTTATACTGAAAATAGTGTCAGGGTTATCTATGGAGCTACACTGTCAGGTCCTGGAAGGTAAACAAGGTAAAGGTGACTGGAGTTTTTGTGCTTTTCTTTGCTGGGCAGTATCCATTTAGAGGTTATTTTTCTCCCTGTTGTCTTTAGTAAAATTCCAGATAAATAGTATGTCAAGATGACGAGTGAAAGAACAGCATAGTCGATATCTTTAAAAAATGACTATGGAAAATGCAGCTGAGCTTTCCTGTGCTAGCCCTAATGCTGTATATTTATTGCCAGCTATTCTTGCTTGAATTGGAAAATATAGGTTGTTGGGTACATAGTTTCCAGGTTACTCTCCTGGCTTAAATTTTGGAGTTCTGTGGCACAGATCCAGGCATATTGCTGATCCTGAACAACTGGACCCCATTTCTGAGGCATTTAGCTCATGTTCTGACTCCAGGTTGTTAAGGAGAGGGAGAGTGGAGACTCTGGTGGCGGCAGTGGAATGCCAGAAGCCTGAGCAGTGTAGGAGATTTGTATTTCCATCTCTGTAGATTAAATCAGAGATTAAGAACATAAAAACTTCCCTTAGGAGAGCTTTTACCTTTGGGGCACATCGTTTAAAATTTTGGGACAAAGAAACTGACTTCCATGAAACTGGAGGGAGAAAATGAGTTTGAATGAAGCTGACTGCAAGGGTACTTCTACCCTCATCCAAGGAGGAGGATTGTCAGCTCTGATCAGACTGGGAAAGAGTTGCTTTTGGTGGTTTCATTTTGATGATGATTATTATGACTTGCTTCTAATAGAGGAGGAGGAGGGAAGATGGGATTAAGAAAAACTGTGTTCTGTGTCCCCATTTCTCAACATCATTCTCAGCTGAGGTGAGAACACAAAAGGAGTAGAGCAGGATTCCTTGTGGAGGGGATTCGTATTCAGGTGGTGACTGCTTTGCTTTAATATCTGCTTGCAGAAGTGTAGTTTGATTTTTTTTTTTTTTTTTTTACTGGCGAGGAAAAACTTGTTTCTGTGGCTTTGATCTACAGCTATAATCTGATTAAACTGCAAGTCAAGGAAATTACCTTGACTTCAGCTGCCTGTAAGAGGAATAATAAGGCTTAAACTAGTTAGCACATAAAATTGACAATAAGATGGTTCTGTTAAAGGTGTTTTTCATTGGCATGTGTGAGGAGTATCCTTTCAAGGCACATGGATCATTTAATTCCATGACCCACAGCCTGAAGATCTCAGGCTACCTCGGTAAGAGTTGACGTCACCCAAACCTGCTGGCTCCCAAAGCAAATGATTCCAAAATTTTGTGCAAACTATGGTCATTTAAATTAGGTGGCAACACTTGAAATTTTGGAAAATTAAGAATTTGTTCTATAGAGGTAAAGCTGTTAAAGTTGTTGTTAAACAGTACATGTCTGATGCATGAGTACATAGAGTCTATGCACTAATTAATAAGTAAAATCTTCATTGGATGCGATACACCCCTGCAAAATCCTGATTCCATCCATTTGTCCTTTCAGGAAAAGGTGTGTGAGGCTGTTGTCTGAAGCCTGTTGTATTCAGGTGATGTTGAATTAATGGGTGAAGGAAAAATCAAAGATGAAGTTTATCTACCACTTCCCTACTACTGTTACTCAGGAATAACCATCTAGGTTTATGCACAATCCTAAGATTGCTATAAAAATATTTCCCTTTGACAGGTCTTAGAGATATGGTTATGGTCTACAAAACAGGTCAGGGAAGTCAGAGTTATCTTTCAGAACCCAGCCTTTAGCTGTAAAGGATTAGTAGCCAGAGAGTCTCTAAACTCCCTACACAACCAATCTCCCCTAAAAATGCTGTGGAATATTCAGTGTCCGTGCTGTTAGTGTTTCCAACTGCTTCCAGCTGCCCTGAATCAGCACGGGTGTGCTTAAATACAGGCAAATAAAGGAAAAAACCCACGGAGTATTAAAACCATTATAAGTTTCTGTTAGAGTTAACTGTTACTTTGAGGAGAATCTAAGATGGTAGTTGCAGGGTGTTGCTTTGAAGTTCTGTCTGGGTCTGAGACTTGCCAAATATTGAAATAATGAAATTAAAATATTAATTTAAGTGTGTTTGACTTTTAATGTGCTAGCATAGAAAATTTACCTTTTCTATTAAAAATGAAATATTTCCCACATTTATTCTATATATTCTCTGTGTTTTTCTATTCCCTTTCAGAAGAATGAAAACTTTCTGGCAATGCCCTTGATGAGCCTTGGGATCAGTTACCTCCTGCTAAGGCACATTAGGCTTCAGGTGCTTTTCATTGTGGTACAGTTTATGCAGACACCTCCAGGAAAGAGAACTGCATGAGTATGAATTCCTGCTTGGAGTGAAACTCCTGACCATTTAATGTTTTTTGGTTTGTACAATCAGAGAACATGTGATTGGATTCTGATGGCTTTTATAAGCCCAGCTGCCTGGATTCATTGCCCATTTTAGTCCTGTAAATCCTCAATTCCTTATCGGGGGGTTGTGTTACTGAGATGTGATGAGGGAACTGATACAGCTGCTGATACTTAGGGCTGCCAGGGGAAAACCGGGTGGAGTTCCCCTTCAGGCACGGTGAAAGCAAAGTGTTGTGTTCCATGTTGGCTTTGTGAGGTCTGGGGTTTTCCATGTTTTTTGTAGAACTTGTCATGCCGTAGCAGAATCATGCCTGGTGCATCCTCACTGTGAAAATGAGAGAGGTGTGGTGTAAGTGAGGCTTGACTTTGACCTGTTGGACTTTCAGAAATAGATGGTGTTAGCTGGGTAACACAAAACTGTTGCTTTGAGAACTTGGGCTTGATTTTATTTGCTTATCTGTGCTTGATAATGAAGCTTGTTAGCAAACCCCTGCTTCTGTAGAGTGGATATAGCCCTATTAGAAATGCAGGGTGGTGTATGCAGAACTGAAAATTTGTGACTGAGTGCTTTGAATTATGGCAGAACTGAAGATTGATGTTGGAACAGAAATGGGTTCCAGTGGGGACAATGGTAAAATAGATCCATTTGTTTAGTGATACACAGATGGAGTTGGAACTCAGATGGCAACAAGAGGAAAACTTGAATAGAATAGTTAACCAAAGAGGTTGTATGGTCTTTTCTTATGATTTTAACATTAATTTAAGCAAACTTGCTGTAGTGTTAAAGAGTAAGTGGACTGCATGATCTCTTGATGTACCTTTCCGTGTGATAGGTTAATCACTTCAAAATATGTATGGGAGACACATCCCAATATTTGTGGGATTTTCTTTCTGTAGTGTTTAACAGCTTAAGGGAAACAACTTGTTTTCTTTTTCTGCTTTGGGAAAACTTAATTGATCAAGAATGGTAAAAACTTGGAAGAGGGAAAAGGAAATGTGTCTTTCTTGTCTTCCTTTGCTAAGTCCAGTGATTCATTCCAGACTAAATGTAGTCTCTGAGTTCCAGCAAAACAGAATTTTATATACTCTCAGGTTCTTAAAAGAAGTTTATTTTGTCTTCTGTGGGGACCTACATTTTTATATCTCTTATACCTCTAGAACCTCAAGAGATGGTCCTGACTACTGTGTTTTAAAGTCTTGAAGCTTTACAATTTTATGAATAAAATGAAAATTCCTTTAGCTGTCAAACTTTTTTACTGAATTGGATGGGAGGCTGTTTTCTTTCAGTTTAAAGTTTGACTAAAGCACAGACATAAATCTACGTATTTGGTTAGGAAATTATAAAGAGTAGCTATTATGATATATCAATATCAAGGTAGTATATGGAAATACTTGGAATATAGTTTTTTGAACTATGGTTTGTCCTTATTTGGTTTTGGAGCAAAAAAAAACTTAGGGGAGCTTGACTTGACTGAACTGCTGAGTCCAACTGGACAAGGAGGTATTGAGAATATTCTTGAAATGATACAGTGTGTAAACAAGCCCTACCAGGTTTTCTAGCAGGCAACCTTTTTTGCCGGAGAATGAGTCATTCTAATGTAAATTCAGTATGAGGTGGTGCAAAATATATGGCCAAAAAAGCTTGTTAAAAATGGGTGATAGAAGGTGCCATTGGCACTGTGAGAAACTCTTATCAGTTGTTATCAGTGAACTCCAGTCGGTGCCCACTAGGAGTCCCTGAGCACCAGCAAAGGCTCATTGTGAAGTTTAAGGAATGGGCAGTGCATCTTCTCTCTCCCTCTCGATGCTAATATTTTGCCATTGATGCAGCAGAAATTTTGTACCCCTCTCAGCAGAGACTGCCCCCTCTTATCCTGGTTTAGAATGTAGCTATTCGAAATAAATTGTTTCTAGGTGGAAATAAGAAGCAACATGCTAATGTTAGATCTACTCTCCTAATTCCTTCGTCTTCTAGGAAGTATTGAAATAATTTCTATACATTTTATTAAAAATTATAGCAACGATCCCTTCAGTGTAGCTTGTTGCAGTTTTATAAAATATAAAAGGCAGTCTGTGTTATGGCTGGTAAAGAGACTGGTGCTAAAGTCTCTTGTTGTGTGAGCCCATGAGTCTTCTCATCCAAAAAAAAGTGTTTTTAAATAAGTCTTTTTGGTAGAAGCTCAGGTCTAGCCATATGAGTAGGTCTTTGCATTTACAGAGAATCTGTCAGCAGTCACACTGATGTAGAGACTGAGACTCTCTTCATCTGAATTCTCTAGGCAACAGTGAGGGCAAACTTTTGGGGGAAAAAAGCGCCTTTATATTTCTCCTTTTAAAGATTATACTTAGTGGAAGGTAGTTCTGTACAAGTAATTTCCAGAGGAGCAGTTCTTGGCTTTTAAAGGGAAGAGCCTTTCTTTGTGCCTGGAGCAGAATTCTGGGCTCGTGTTTGTGGGCGCAGTCCTGTGTGTCCTGCTGGGGCTGAGCCTCAGCATTCTTGGTTTTGGCAGCACAGATCATGTTCTCAGCTCAGAGGAGACCTTCACAGCACTGGCAGATGTTTGAAGCATGAGCCAGACTGTAGGAACTTGGTGGCTGTTCAAAAAAGTGAGATTCCAGCACCTGAGCAAGTCAGCTTTTCCTTGGGAGCAGTGGCATTGCTGGCTGCCAAGTCCCAGCACCATGGATCTGGTTCAGCTCTGTGCCTGACCGGACTTGCAGGTGAGCAGCGCACGGGCTGCCGAGGCACAGCATGCAGAGGAGGTTCCTGTCCCTCCTCAGCTCTTCTTGGCTCCATGGGGGACAGGATCTGCTTGTTCCCCTCCTGCCGGCTGCAGACACAGAGAGCCATCACTTAAGTGCCTTTTGTTACCTCTGTGTGGATGAGGAAGAAATGTTTCTTGGGCTTTCAGCTTTCTCCTGACACAATATCTAAAATTTGCATTGCTTGTCTCCATTACCTCTTCTTCCAGTGTTCCCTCCTTTTAGGAGTTAAAAAACCATATACACACCTTCTTGAAATAAATAAACTGAAAGAAGTTGTCTTAAAGGCATTAAATTTGGATCAGGTGAGGAACGTACAGATTCACTTTTGATACCAGTTAAGATGTTCTTGCCTTTTGTCTTTGACTTTTGTTCTTGACAATTAAAGCTCTTGGGGCATCCCATTGCTTCTTGGACGGTACACTGTGGTGGCTGTGGTGAGCTGTTGTAGGTAATGCTTGCATTCAATAAACAGAAATTTTGTTAAGGGACTTACCAATATACATCTTCCTAGTGATGTATATCCTATTCTGATACCTTTTTAATTCTCATGTGGACCTCAAAACCTTCCCTATAATTTGAGGCCCATAGGTAGATCCCAGAACAAACTGAAAAACTGTTTACAGTCACTACAACTTCACATTGCCAAGAGAAAGTATATGCTGGTTTCTGCAGCCTCTGTAGGGATTAGGTGGTACTTTCGCCTGGCTCTCCATTCTTTTCCAAGCTGGCATCTGACATTCATGTTAGGCACAGCGTATCTTCCATCTGGTTTGGTTTTTGTTTTTTTTTTTTTCTGAGGCAGGTGAAGGGAGCATTTCATATGCTGGGAGTATTCCATGTCTGGTGTGGAAAGCTTGCATTCTCCAAATCTACGTCACCACTTGCGTGTAGCAAGAGCAGAGGGAAGTGTCCCAGCCAAAGCTGGCAGTCTTGTGTCCCCTTTGCCAGTCCTGGGTTAATTGTGTCCATTAGACAGGCCAGCAGTGCTGCTCCTTGAAGCTTTATGTACTGCTGACACAGTGCTCAACTGTAGCACCTCCACTTCCTGCTCCTGCCAGACACTGACCATTCAGAAATATTTATTTATTGAAGACAGTGTTCCTCTTTTTGGGAAGCTATTTGCCAATCTCCAACAGCAGTGGGGATTTGCAGAGGATGCTCAGTGCAGGAGTTGTAGATAGTCACCTGTAGTTGCCATTCTTTCTGTGTGTACTGTGTGGTTTTTTTTTCCTTGAAAACCTAATCAAAGCATTACTTCAGGGAAGCAGTTCAAGGAAGAGAGGTAATTGGGGAAGCCATAGTCTTTATCCCTTCTCCCTACGAAAACTTGTGCAGCATGGGGGGCAGGAGGGCTGTACCAAGGTGCTGACAGACACTGACAGGAGTTTGTGTTGCTCTGGCTGTTGGCTCCTGCATTTCATGTGTGACAACTTGGAGTTGATATCAAATTCCCAGGTAAGCGGTATCACTAATGTTGGCAGGACACTGCAGCCATGTAAGGCTTAAAATGTAAACCATAATGCAAGTGTTTTTAGTTTGTATTTGTTCAGAAAGAGGCATAAGCAGGCAAAAGTGAACAGTTGACTGCTGTTAGGGGATGAACTAAAAGCAGTCATGCTGTTGAACAACAGTAACTCAAATCCTGCATGGGATGAACTAGAGCAGAGTGAGTTGTAAGCAGATTCACCATTGCATGAATGTGCTTTGGCATAATTCAATTATTTTGATCTGTTTCTAATTTGTCTTATTGCTTTCTTACAGGCAGGCAGAAGTCCTGAAGGCTGACATGACAGGTAATTGCCTTTATTATACAGTTGATCTAGCTTATTAATAATATTTGATTCCTGGTTTTGTTTTCCTTTTGTGTTCCTTTTGCTTATCATTCCTAAGAATTTTCTGGAAAGTGTGTGACCTTATGTTAAAGGCTTGTCCTCTGTATATAAATGAATAAATAGTATTTTAACAACTGTGCCCCTTTTGCCTGTACCTAATACGTATTTTTGAAGCTGGCTTTGGATGTTCTAAACATTTGGAGATGAAGGTCATATCTCTACTTCTCTCTGAGACTCCTGCCCATACAAGCACAGAAACTGCTGTACTTCGGATTAGCCAGGAAAAAAAAAAATGGATGGTTTTAAGGAACCTAGGTGATGGAAATGCTGATCTGAGCACTACCATGTGTTGTGAAAGTGCAGGCCTGGATGCAGTGAAATGCTATGAGCTGTGATTTAAGCTGTATGTATTAGTGGGAAATGGGAATGGTTTATATTAATGCATCAGCCCTGCAGTACTAGCTTCCCTCATGAACCTTTGCTCAGCTGTGCTTGCCACCTTGGTGTAGTGAAAGTAGCAGGCTTTATAGGAATACTAAAACCACCTGGATCCACCTAACCCAGCAGGAGTGGCTCCACCATCAGCATCAGGATTGTTTCCCTGGGGTGAGGCCCATCCCTTGTGCTCCTGCAGCCCCAGCCCAGGTTTGTAGAAGCCGTGGGAAATTGGACTGTGTAACTCAGTAGCAGGGAGCAGTGTTTGCACTCACTCTCTGGAATGGAGAGCAGATGGCTACTGAAGAATTAGAAAATGGCAAGCATGCAGCAGTACTTACCCATGGTGTTCTCTAAATACCAACAGTGTGTGTCCAGGCACTGTTCTATTTAGCATGGATTCATTGTCTGCTAATTATTTTGAGGCTACATTGGAAATTTTTCTAAATTCGTCCAGTGGCAAGAAATTCTGCAGTTTAATAACTTATGGAGAACCACATCCTCCTATTGGTTTTGTTTTTTAACTTGCCAGCTGCTGACTTTGTTCACATCTGGTTCTGGTGGTGTAGGAGACTCATCAGTTAATCAGTGAGCACTCAAGCTTCAACCCATCTGTAGTTCTTGTATTTCACTATTCTGAGGAAATTGATAAAAGCAGGTGTTTGGTGCTGTGTATCTTACACTGAGCTCTATTCTTTCATTTGGTAAATGAGTGAAAAATCAGAGTAACTCCCTAAATTTGTGTGTTACAAAAACCGTTGTGTCTTTGGTTTTTTTTCTTTCTTGCTCAGATTCGAAGCTGGGTCCAGCAGAAGTCTGGACGTCCAGACAGGCTCTACAGGACTTATATCAAAAAATGCTAGTGACTGATTTGGAATATGCTTTAGATAAAAAAGTGGAGCAGGACCTGTAAGTACCTCACTGAATTTGTGTGTATGTATGTAATCTGGGTTGGGGAGCAGGAAGCCTTGAGACTTCCAGAAAAGCAATTGTTGTTTTACTTCCTTTAAAATGAGAGCTGTGCTGTGGGTGAAGCATGAGAATACACTGCAGAGCTGATGAAGAGTGTTCAGTAGGTTAGTGTTTTACCTCTGGCAATTCAGAAGCAGCCATATCATACAGAATTGGGTTTTGGAGAGCCAGATGGAGGTGGAGAAGCTAAGGAACACCAGTCTGCTCTGCTATCAGGGAAGGGCTGAAGTCTGCATTTTCCAGAAAGGGGGAAATTTGCCTGATGTAATCACCTGGAGCTTTGAGCAAAGTCTTAACAGGAGCTGAGTAGCTGTTGAAGAGCCACGTTTTAAACCCTGTGAGGTAGAGCTGGGCAGAGGGAGGAATAATCAGGGGAAAACTTCATGGGTTGCTAATGACACCTTAAGAATCAGGGGTTTTCTCCATGCCCTGAATCCATTCCCTGTTATTTAAGGTGCAGACATGGGTTGTAGTAAGTTCAGTTAACAGAAGCATGTGGTTCTTTCAGCACTGAGGGAAGCCAGATGATTAGGCTGGCTGAGTTGTCCTGTCCATGCTTCCAGTTACTGAATGGTTTTTAACCCTCATTTCTGTACCACATATCTTGTTTTAGGGAGGGACTTCTATGCTGCCTAAAACAGAACAATTGCAAGCAAATATTAATGATGTTAGTCTTATACATTTATATACATATATACACGTATATGTTAGGTATGTATATCAGGATCTGTTTCCCTAGATATGAGAGGTGAGGAAGGGTTGTTATTCCATATGTAACATTTATTCTCATCTGAATGTTGCCTGAATTTGAATATTCATGTCTGATGCTATGTAATTAAACAGTCCTTTCCTGTTGCTTATGCCAT
The DNA here is from genome assembly GCA_013399195.1 of Dicrurus megarhynchus. Classification (NCBI taxonomy): domain Eukaryota; kingdom Metazoa; phylum Chordata; class Aves; order Passeriformes; family Dicruridae; genus Dicrurus; species Dicrurus megarhynchus. The sequence continues at coordinate 392,159 of VXAD01003101.1, read as the reverse complement.
CTGCATAAGACACTTCCAAAGTAAAAAGGTAAATGCTTCTTTTATTTTCAGTTGGAATCATGCCTTTAAAAATCAGATCACGACGCTCCAGGGTCAGGCAAAAAACAGAGCAAATCCGAATCGGAGCGAAGTTCAGGCGAACCTTTCTCTGTTTTTAGAGGCAGCTAGTGGCTTCTACACACAGGTGAGTTGCACAAAGTAGAGGATGGGTGGAGGGTCAGTTTTAGGTGGGTAAAATCTGTTCTTTGCCCTTAGCTTAGGAAACTGCTGCTGTATTGGATTGAGCAGTGCACCTTGCTAACCCTGGTGCTCTCAGCAGGAGATGTCTGCAGAGCTGGTGGTTGGTTTTCTTTTGATCAGTCTTGAGCTGAAACTTTTGTGCATCTGGTTGTTGTTTTGGTGCAATTTAAGTTCCTTTCTAATAGAATCTACTTTAAAGTCTAAACCCCACTGTTTTGGGTAAGGTCAGAGGTCCATTTCTTACTATGTTCTGCTGTGACTGCTCAGAGCAATCATAAAGCAGCAGGAAAGGGTAGAATGATGCTACTTTGTGCTGTCTCTTGCGTTATTGGCTGTGCATCTCTTGCCTTCTTGAACTACTTCCTGTGTGAATCCTCTAAATATTAGGTCTAGTGTTCACTGGCTCTCCAGTCCCTCTTAAAGCCATTTACTGTCTCCGCAGTGACCTGTGGTGAGGAATTTTGTCTTTTAATTGTAATGTCTTACAGAAATGATGACACAAAAAACCTCAAGCTCAGCAGATGAGTTAATTGATGATTTCACTGTATTCTTGGTTCTTTTTTTCTGCCATTTCTCTAAAAATTCCCATTTGGCTTCTCATTCCTCTGTATGTGTTTGTGGGCCATTGCCTTCATTCCTTTCCATTCGCTGTATAGTGAAGGATAAGCAAGGATAATCAGTTTGTTCTTGGATTAAGTTACTCAGGAACAGAAGTATGTGCAGAAAACGCAGATGCACAGGATGCGTGTGATGGCATAATGTTTTGTTCTTTGCCCCTTCCCTGTGACTCCTAACACCGATGATAAGCATTGAAGCGTAAGTCTTTATTTTCGACAACAATTAGAACAATTAGTTCACTTCTAGGAACTTCCCCTCAAGTAAAACTATATTGTTGACTGCTCTTGGGCTAAGAATCTTTTGCAAGGTTTTCAGTTAATTGCCAAAGGAGCGTGATACGTATTCATATACTTATTTCTTACTGACATGTTTTTGCCCACACTCTTTCCTATGTTAGATTTCGTTACATTTCAGCTTTAAATTATGGAGAATAAGAGTCTGTGTATGATAATGGCCTTAATAAAGATAATTTGCCTTTCTTTCCTTTTTTCCCCTCATTTGGTGTCTGCTTCAACAACATTGTGGTTGCTGAATCCTCTTTCAGTGTTCAGAGTAAACTTTGTCATGACTAATTTACAGTGTCTTCAGCTTACAGCACTCACAGTTGTACTGAGTAGTGTATTTGTACTGTATCAATTCCTAGTTGGATTCCAGACATCTGCAAGCCCAACCCCAGGCTGCCCATGTGGCTACCTTTTTTTTCCCTTCAGCATTGTTTTTTTTTTGGAAAGCTGCTTATTGGAAGCAGCCAGTTTGACAGGCTGTCATGGTTGCCAAGGGCTTTCTACCATCTACACTGTTTGTCTTGCAAAAGCCTTGTTCTTTCCTGAAGTGGATCAGGAAATTTTACTCTTTCTGAGTTTGACACTGATGTTAATCACATTTTCAGTCTAAAGCCTTGGCTGAGCCAAGGTACCTATTTTCCAGCTGTGAGGCCTCTACAAGTGACATCTTTGAAAGAGAGCATGAATTTTCTTAATTTGGTGTCTTTGAAGATGTCAAGTTGCTCTCTTTTATCCAGATTTCATCTGTGAGATACTCTTGTTTGGGGATTTTTGTCTGCTGTATAAAGACAGAGCCAAAGGGGAGGGAGATGTAACACAAACCTCTTTCTGCAGCAAGCAAAAGCATCGTGTCACATGTTTAGCTGTTGATAGTGTGTGTGTCTTCTGTCGGCTATGGGCTTTCTCTGTGCCTTTATGTGGAAGTGCAACCCTGCTGCAGGTCTGTTTTATTTGGAGACTGAGCATGTTCCCAGCTGGGAGAAAGTCTGTCACTTCTTACCTGCATTTTTAACCCTTTAACTCAGTCCAACAAACACTCTTCACTCTCTGGTTACTGTTACTTTACAGAGTATTTACTGGAGTCTGTTAGGAAAAACTTCAAAAGCACTAATTAGAATGGCAGAGTTGAGGTTTTCCTTCAATCAGCTTTTGAAATATTTGATCAAGTAGCTGATGCCTTGTTCCTTGAAAGAGTCTCACTGTTGGCTTAGCACAAATGTTTATTGACAGCTCAGCCACTGAACATTTGTATTGCCTGGTGTTGCTTACAGACTTGGTTATGTTCCAGCTTCTTTCTAAAGTTTAAGTGGGGATAGTGCAGTTTCTTATGTTGGAACAAGCTGCTTTGGAGGGTGAGGGATATTCCTTTCTATTATTTTCAGAGAACAATATCACTTCAAGGTATAAAACCCACTGTGTTCCTCTTGAATGTCCTAGTGAAAAAACAAAACAAACAAAAAGACAAAGCAAAACCATAAAACCCAACAATATCTGTAAACCTCCCATAGTCAATCTGCACTGATAAATCCTTAGTGATTTAAATATCATGAGGATTGAGTTGCTTACTGGTTCGGGATGCAGAGCTTTTTCTTACTGGGCAGGTGAACACATTAGACACAATGGAACTCGATGAATTCCATATGGAGAATGTATTTTAAAATCTCACTTTCAATAACTTGAGCTTGTTCAGCTCAAATATGTTTGGCTCATCTGTGGTGAGCACACCTCCGAGTGGTGCTCTGTTAGTTTTGTGACTTGTTTTGATGCCTTTCCGATGCCTGTCTCGAGCTGCTACTGACCCAGCCCCATTTTTGCAGCTATTACAGGAACTGTGCACAGTTTTTAACGTAGACCTGCCATGCCGTGTGAAGTCTTCCCAGCTGGGGATCATTAGCAATAAACAGACGCACACCAGCGCCATCGTGAAGCCGCAGTCCAGCTCCTGCTCCTACATCTGCCAGCACTGCCTTGTCCACCTGGGAGATATCGGTGAGTTTCAGAAGGAAAGGGCTGGGGCGTGGAGTTCAGTCCGTGTTCGGCTTCCAGAGAGGGATCTGCACACACCATGGCAACTGCTGGAGCAAGTGTGCTCCGCTTTAGTAGCTAGTTGCTGATTTGTGCCTTTGGTGGTTGCTGCAGGGGGAAAGATCTAGAAAGAAACGCCGTTCAGACTTTTCTAGTGTATGTTACACCTGAACACATGGAGACAGTTAATCGCTGGCTTTCTAGTGATCTGCTAGAGTCTGTCTTGTAGCATTCTAATCATGTTCTAGCTGGTAGGCACAGGGAAATGCTGAAACTGGTAACTGTTACAAAAGCTTGTTGCAGCAGGCTAGCACACTTCTCCATTCCAGAGCACTAACATCTAATGTACAAGGGCACCAGTTAGAAATCCACCCTTTCGTAAACAGAGTTTTTTTTTTTACATTAAGTTCAACAGGTTTATTTCTTATTTGAGCTGAGTAAAACTTTGTGTTGTAGAAAGTTCTCTTTTCAGAGGAACCTGCAGTTGCTTTTGGAACAACCTAAAAATAGATCTAGTTGGTGATCATGCAAAGAGGGATGAAAAATATTTTTAGTTCTCTGTATGTGGTATTCTTGGCACTGTTGTCCCTAAGACAGTCTTAGGTCTGAGACAAAACAGCCACCTCAGAATTGAATGTGTCAAATCTTAGTGCTGTTTGGTGTAACTGTGCGTTCTTCTGATGCATATTTCTGAAATACTAATGAAATGCTCTTCAGGTAAGTTGCATGTTGTGAAAGTAACTGCAGGGGAGTGGAATTTTGTGCCTCAACTTGGGTTTTTTTGCTGTTTTCTTAGCTCGCTATAGGAATCAGACCAGCCAGGCAGAGTCTTACTATAGACATGCAGCTCAGCTTGTCCCTTCTAATGGTGAGTCTGGGATACCTTTTCAGTTCATATTCCAAAGGAAGATTTGGGGTCTCGTTTTCTTCTGTGGCAGTTGAAAACCTGTGCTTTTACATAAATACCCCTCCCCAAATTCTCCAAACAACCATACAACAAAGCCTGACCCATCAGTAAATTATTTACATAATGGTTATTTGCATGATCTGTGTTGCTTCCTTTTTGTGCAGATGTAGAAACAAGGAAGGTAATACACAGCTTTACTCCAAGGCTTCGCTGCTACTCTACTCTGTTACATTCATACATTATAAAGTACAATTAATGAAAACTTGCTTTACACCAGCATTGGTGTTTTTTCTTTTATTGTTTATACCCATGTCAATTTATAAAGTTTAGTAGCTAAAATTGTATTTTTCGAGTTGCTGACGCGAGTTAGTTCAGGGATCTAGCTTTTTAGCTATTGTCTTCCAGTGGCTCAAAATGTAGGGATGGGGAGAGAAGGACAAATCGCTTTTGAGCTGCTGAAACCAGTAATTCAATTTTTTAACCAGTGGCATTCTAACTGCAAAATTCTCTGTATTTTAACCTCCCTAGGCAAAAAAATGTGAACTGTTGAAAGAGAATTAAAATTGGGCTAGATTTTGTCCAATAGATGAAGATAAATCATTGGTGAGGAAAGCTTGGTTCTGACAGTATTTTATTATTTAGACAAAATACAACCAAACAAAAAATCAAACCCCAGAAACAAACAAGCAAATAAAACCAAACAGAAACCCCCATACCCAATCCTTCCCCATACAAAGTAAAAAAAAAAAAGCAACAAAAAACCAAACCAACAACAACAAACCTCTGAAACCAAAAAACAAACAAACAAGAAAATCCAAACAGCTGCTGCACCACAAATTTAGAAGATCAGAAGCTTTTTGACTGAAGTGGTGCAGATCTGAGGCTGGGGTGAAAGGGTCAGCAGATGGATCTGAGCCTTGTCTGTTGAAGAGCTGAGAATTTTTTGCTCCCTTTCCAAGTGACCACACATACTCTGAAATCTAGCATGTTTCCCTTCAGGACAACTTGTTGGACAACTTGTCTTTTTCTCCCTTAGGTCAGCCTTATAATCAATTGGCTATCCTAGCTTCCTCCAAAGGAGACCACTTGACCACAATTTTCTACTACTGCAGAAGCATTGCTGTGAAGTTTCCTTTCCCAGCTGCCTCCACTAACCTACAAAAAGCACTTTCTAAAGCACTGGAAAGGTGAGACTAAGAGTAAATTATTGCCACTCAGGTAAGCTGGAAGAGACTTCTAAAAGTACCTGCCTTGCCAGAATTTATTTGTATTTGACAGTGGAAACAGAAATCCCTCAACTCTTGGCCAGTCAGAGCATCCTCACAGGTGTATAGAACAAAGAATAGTTTGTGAGGCTCCTCACTGTGCTGAGTGAATGCAGGAAATAAGCATATTGTGCCAACACGAAAAGTAGCTTTGCATGGACATTCCTCCTTCATTTTGGAATAGTTCTGTAATGTTATGTGCAGCTGTGTGTAATTCCAAAGACTGAATCCGGTATTTCTATTCTAAATGCAGTCGTGATGAGGTGAAGACTCGATGGAGCGTGTCTGACTTCATCAAGGCATTTATTAAATTTCATGGCCATGTGTACCTGAGTAAGAGCTTGGAGAAGCTGAGCCCTCTTCGAGAAAAGCTGGAAGAACAGTTCAAGGTTAGTTCTAACAACATATTAATTAGTATATTGAGGAATATATTTTTAGCAGCTGAGTTCTGAAATTGCAGTCCAGTAATAATTCTTTCACACGATAAAATACAGGAAGCTCAAGTAGCTAGTTAGGGAAGGTCTGCATTGCAGCTAACACTGGATAGTTCTAGTAACTTCTGCCAAGATTAGGGATTTTTCCCATTTGACACGTGGTCCATTGTTGGTGGAGATACAGAAAAAATCAGTGACCACTGTTGATTCTCTGTTCTTTAACCTGGATGATTCTTGGATACCTGTGAAAAGCACTTGATTCATCTGTGAAGTCTTGGCTTGGTGGCCTGAGGAATTTTGAGAGCTTCATTTTTTGGATGGCTTTCATTCACTCCCAGTGGTTATTAAGGCTGCTTTTAATCTGCCTCGGAAAACTTGCCTCTCCTGTTAGCAGTTTGCCCTTAAAAAGTGTCCCATACAATCTTAATTTGTGCGGACTAGAACTTTCCCATGGAAAATCCAGGAGTCCCATTGATGACATACCCAGCTCATTATGTTGGGCAATACAGCAAAGAGAGAAACAAAACAATTTGGTAAGGTATTTATGCAAAGTAGTACCGTTTCAGAGAGGACATTGTGTTAACTGGTGAATGCCTTTTGGAAACCAATCTGCTTCAGCTTCCTAATTTGTGGAAAAGAAGCAGGGAGGATGGATATGTTCAGCAGAACAGTGGATGCTCTTCAAAAATAGGAAAGGGAAACATGGTCTGAGCAATATAAAAAAAAATCATAAATGTTCTTTACAGTGTCCTTTTACATTTTTTTTATCTTGAATTGTGCTGCTACAGCAAGGTTCACACTGTCTTTAAAGTAAGTTTAATAAACCACAGAACTTGCTATGATTTAACTTTTCAATGTGGACTGCTCTGACCCTGGCAGTTAATGTTGTTTCAGAATGAAGTAATTGCATCTCTCTTTCTGTGTGTGTTGGTGGCTGTTGAACCTTTTTCCACAGTGCTTATAATCAATAATTATGAGCATTGCTCAGGCATGTGGAGCATTCTTCATTTTCTGGACTGATCCAGGGTGTTAAAACAGCTAATTGAGCCCTGCTTTGTTGCTTAGATTACCTTTCTTGGTTTATATTATGCAACATAAGGCCTAATTTACGAGAGAGCAACTCTTCTGGCTTCAGTGAGTTGAATGTGGATGTGAAGTTTGGCTGTATGGTAGTGAATCAGTTTAACTTTGTAGCTGATTTTAACTCTGAGGAGAGCAGTTGCAGGGTTGGGAGCATTCAGTCAGGCCCTGGGTGCTGCTGCTGGCAGGTCTGCCAGTCTCAGTTATCAGCTGTACAGTGCTTCATGCCCTAATTGAGAGAGTCAAGAGTGAACGTGGAGCTTAAACCTTTTCCTGATGCTTACACTAGTTAATCTACCTGCTTCCCCGATTGTTGTGTCTGAGGATACGTTGGCTGAGATTTAGGATAGCTCCTTTTTTTCCCACAAAAAGCCTTGAAGTCTCTTTTCCTGTTGCGAGAAGGTGTCTTTTCCAGCATAGTTACTGAAAGGCATTTGTAAATAGCTCTCGCTGTTTTAGTCCGCCAAGGTATTCTGTGACCCATGAAGTCAAGTGTGGAATTAGTCTTTAATGCATAACCATGCAGCAGTTAAATTTTCCTGGGGTGTTTTTTTAAAATGTCACCTTCTCCATGCTGGTTCTTTGACAGGCAGACAAACCCAGTGGATCTACGGGCCTTTGCAGTGCTGTCAGTGCACATTCAAAGCTGCACTTGCTCTGGAAGAGCAACTGTATGCAAAGGGGATGTTGATTTGTTGTGTGTCTGAGCTGGTGTATAAGCAAAAACCTTGTGCTTAACAGTGGGCACCTGCCCAAGTCCTCCTGGGAAGCCCAGTGCTGTGCTGGGAGGGATGACCTGAAAATAAAATCCAGAATTGTAAGGGCGGCTGCTTGTTACCGTCCCTATGCTGTTTTCTCTCGGCTCCGCCACCCGCGCTTTTCGGCCGTCGGCGTTCTTAATGAGAGAGGGGACTTTTCGTAATCATCCACGGTTTATTGCTTAAAATAACAAACAAGGCAACAGTCTCTGAGGCGTGAGATTTAGCTACAAGCCGCCATGATCAGGAATAGTCACAAGAATTAGAGTTACTAGACAATTTATAGCCTTCTAATCCAATAGACACTTAAAACGAAACTTTGTTTTGACTTCCTGACCTATCACCTCTAGTAATTTTTGCTGCATTGCAGAGAATTCTCAACCAATAATATATCTTGTCACGTACACCTCTATTTTTCTACTGTTACATTTAAATTCTTAACTTATTACTATAAAATTACATTACTATACTTAAAAACTTTTTTAACTATAACACTCGATATATATTTTTACTTCTACAGAAACTCAGGCTTGAAATCCTCTTGTTTAAGGTCCATAAATCTCTGTTAATTAGGCTAGATCTAGTTTCTTCCAGGGCTGTAAATCAAACCCTCCATTCTCTGTGGAAGCCTTTGCTCCTGCGTTTCCCACACAGAATTAATGTTGCCTAAGGGCAGAAGCATTAGTCAAGCAGTGAAGGAGCAACTACTATCCTTTCAAGCATGTGCTTTGCTATCTAAAAATGCATATACCTTGTGTCTTTGTTGCAGAGGTTGTTGTTCCAGAAGGCCTTCAACTCTCAGCAGTTAGTCCATATTACTGTGATCAACCTGTTCCAACTGCACCACCTGCGAGACTTCAGCAATGAAACGGAGCAGCACAGCTACAGCCAGGATGAGCAGCTCTGCTGGACACAGCTCCTGGCTCTCTTCAGTAAGTGTGGGAACTAATTGATTTTTGTGGCTCTCTTGGTTTTAACGTGGAATCCATTAGTAATTTCCTCTCAGGATCTAGCTTAATGGCTGTGTGAGGTAAGTGCCAAGAATAGACATTAGGGAGAAAGTTGAGAGAGATGATGGTCACACAGGATCATTTATGTCAGCAGTGCTGACTAACACTGGATTTCTGTGTCTGGACTTACTCTGTTTGAAGCTTTACAGAACTCTGCATCATTTTCCTTGTTCTGAAAGAACATTTTAACTTGGGTGCAAAACTGGATCCAACTTGGCGGTGAGTAGTACCCCTCTTGGGGGGCTGCTCCCCAGTTGGCTGCATACAGTTGGAGTTGCTTTGAATGGAACTGGTTCTGATTCAACAGGACTGAAGTTGAGTCAGCCAGGACCTCAGCTACTTCTGTGCCTTCGGTAATATCAACCAGGAGATAAGTGGGAGTGCAGAGCATTTTAGACCCTAGCCACATAATGCTGATTTGCTTAACCTGATTGAGCCTGTGGTCAGCTTGGCCTTGTTAGTCAACACCTAAATTTCTGAATAGCTGGATTTCTCCAGATTCCGGCCTGGAGTTGATTCTGAAGGCACTGTGGTCACACTGGTGTGGTTACTCTTTCTCGGCTTGTGTGCCCTAAAGGGTCTGGGCTGGGTGCCTGCCTGCAGAGCTCCAGTGCGTTTGTGTGCCTGCTGATTGAAATGAATAAAGTGCAGTTAGGTAGTTGAGTTAATAATTTCTGATAAATAGGTGAGTGAATATTTCTGCACTGGGCTTGTCTCACTTGGTTTTTTTAACTTATCAAAATGACTTGCCATGACAGTTGAAGGGATATAAGATACCAAGATTCTGCTGCATAGTACAAAGCTATTAAAAAGCCCTACGTTGTGATCTGTTGGTGGATTGTTTAATATGAGGTAGTTGGGCTGCCTTGTTCTAAAGAACTAGCTCTTAGAATAGGGGTTTATGGGGGGGGATGTGTTTGATTAGGTTATTTGGTCAACTTTGAAGTGTCCTTCCCACATCATGGAGTTTTTTTCTTTTGCTTTTTGCTCTTACTCTGTTTCTAGTGTCGTTTCTTGGAGTTCTGTGCAAGTGTCCTTTACAAAACGACTACCAGGAGGACTCTGGGGCTGCATATCCTCTTCCAGCTGTGAAGGTTTCGATGGACTGGCTGAAACTTAGGCCCAGTGTTTTCCAGGAGGCAGTGGTTGATGAAAGACGGTAGTGAGTGTTAATCTTTCTCTTGATACATTTTGTTGCGTGAAGGTCCTAATTACTGTTGATCCACAAATTAGTCATGTGAAAAGTGATCACATAACTCATCATTACAGATACCGAAATGATAGAAGGTGTATGTGCTAAAAAGTTCATAAAGCAAAACATGAGACTTTTTGGTTACATGAGCAAATTGACTCTTTTAATTTGCTTTAGGTTTGCTGTCACTTTTTTAAGATCAGGGGGATCTATTTTATAATGTCCAGTTTGAGCATAACTACTGAGTGTTCCCGTAGTCTAATCTAGTGTAATGATTTCTCAGATTACTGGGGAAGTGGCAGGAGAATACTTGCCTTAATATCATGCACTAAACTGTCACTTGGGCAGTGCTGGAATGTAGTCACCCAGGAAATAAAACCAATTTAGTAGAGGGGCTCTTTAAATGTCAGTGCAGGCATAACTGTTCTGGACTGTTGCTCTGATTTTTCACTTCTGCTACTAATCTCTTAAATTAAGACTTAAATTGTTCAAAACTCACCAATTTTTTTAACAGTCTGTTAACTCTTCATGAATTACCACTATTTGATAAAATGTTTCTGTAAGGTGATTCTTAGGATCAGAGTGACTGTTACTGACGCAGCTGGATGAGTATTGTTCCTAAGATGGGCACTCCAATGAAAGCAGTGTGATGTATGGGGAACAGGGGACCTATAACTTTGGTTTCTTAAGTAAAACACAAAAAAATCCCCAAAAAACCCTGAGAGTTTTGGCAGCTTATACCACAGAATTCCTAAAGGCAAGGTTAAGGAAAAGAGTTCATAAATGGTTTTGAGATAGTGATTACTATTGCCATATGCACACCCTGAAGGAAGACTTATGCCTGTATTTTAATAGGCAAGATATCTACTTGATATCAAATTGTCCTTGCAGAGAGGACATGCAGGTAGTAATTCATGGAGTAAATGGCTTTAAGCTGAAAGAGGGTAGATTTAGACTGGATGCTAGAAAGAAATCCTTCCCTGTGAGGGTGGTGAGGCCCTGGCACAGGTTGCCAGAGAAGCTGTGGCTGCCCCATCCCTAAAAGTGTCCAAGGCCAGATTGGATGGGGCTTGGAGCAACCTGGGGTGGTGGAAGGTGTCCGTGCCCATGGCATAGGATGTGGGAAGTCCCTTCCAGCCCAAACCATTCTGGGATTCTCTGAAGGAACCCGTTTTCTGGACAACATATTATTGACTTGACTTGCCTCATTGAAGACCTCTGGGGGGTTTTTTCCTTCTTTTGTCCCTTGTCAGTCATGGGATGGAGCTGTTGCTCAGTGTAGTGTAGAGAATAATCATGAAGATCATGGTGCCAGTGCCTGCAGCCGTGCAAGAAAGCAGCTGAGGGTGTACAGTGCCGTTGGGGACAAGGTGCATTCTCCAGGCCACGTGCTGAATGGTGGCTGAAAGCCTTGCTGAGGAGGACGCATTTATTTCTCCAACACTGAGCACAGTGGGCATCCTGAAACAGTTTTCTCTTGATTCCGTGGTGCCCATCAGTAAAGCAGAAGGATTTTGGACTTTTGGGTGGGAGCTTTTAACCAACAGGAGGAAGCAGCCTGGTGGTAGCAGTTACATGTTAACCACCTCTGCAGTGATCAGTGTGATTTTAAAACCATTTGCTCCAGGGCCTTTGGGAAGAATTTCCAGTCACTGCTTGTACTGGTATTGTGAGGGCAAGGCAGGGGACTGCGATTTCACCTCTAGTTTAATGGTCTTACTCAGTGCAGCCCTTACTTAGAGTCTCTTCCCTTGGTGGTGAATGCTCCAGCACTACAGTGCAGTGTTCTTGTTCACGGAGCAGAAGTACGTCTGCACAGCTGTGTCTTGAGAAATCATTTTGCTGCCTAAAGTGATTCATTGACTGTGCCTTGAGAGCCATCAGCAGTGGACTGGAAAGCATGAATTGCAGACAGGTGCTCACAGCACTTGCTCATGCTCTAGGTTTCTCTGGTTAAATTCGCAGTGGGCTCTCTGGCCTGCTGGATAATGAACATTGTGTTGCAAGAGCCTGGCTTCCTTGGGAACTTTAGGTTGGCTTTTTAGTAATAGTAATTCTTTCAAGAAAGTGTTCTTTTCACTGATGCTTTGCGAGAAACTTTTCTTGGGAATCAAGAGGATTAATGTAAACTGTGATGGTAAGAGCACTCTGGTTTTTTTTGGTAAAGCAAACACATCTCATGTTTTGCAGTTTTCACTTAGAGTTTGCCTGTTTTCTAATTTGTAGCATATGGCCCTGGCTGATCTCTCTTCTAAATAGTTTCCAGCCTCACGAAGAAGATCTATCCAGTAATAATGGTAAGGACACTTGTAGTCAGTGCTGTAAAGAACTGGGAAAAACAATGTTTTTACTGCTGATGTGGGGGGAAATACAGTTGAAGAGCAAATAAGGAAGCAAGTTGTCTTCTTGTATTAGTTCATGTGAATAGTTTGCAAATGTTGCTTTCTTGTGCTGAGCAGACTTTGCTCTGCTTTATCATTCCTGAATTCCTCAGACTGTGGGGTGGGCCAGTTAACAGAAGGCTTTAGTATGTATAGAGACCATGCTGAGGAATCTGCTGTGATACTGTGCTCAATGCTTTCATGCTTTCCTTATGCTTTTTACTGTCTGTTTGTCAGCAACCCCCCTTCCAGAAGAATTTGAGTTGCAAGGATTCCTGGCTCTGAGGCCCTCGTTCAGGTGGGTGACAGCAGAAAGATCCTGCACCCTTGCTGACATCACGACTTCGACAGACGTTGGCCTGTTCCCTACAATATCTTATTTATGAATATTTACTGCTGTACAGATTGATGTTGGTCTCTTCAAAACAACTGCAATGGACAGTGTAGCCCTAAGAAATTCTTGAGGTTATAATACTACTTATGACCCCACTGAACCTCTTTAATGTAGATGCATCTTGCCAGACAAGAATTACATCTGTAAATCAGATATCTCTTAATAGCCATGTTTTGAATAATGTCTGGTGAAAGTTCACAGCTTTTAGTAGAGCAATGCTGACACATTGTATTGCTAGAGAAATAGGATATTGCGGAGGCTAATTGTGTAATTAATATTCCCTCTTCTGTGTCAATACTAGGAACTTGGATTTTTCCAAAGGCCACCAGGCAATTACAGGGGATAAAGAAGGGCAGCAACGTCGGATACGGCAGCAGCGCCTGATCTTCACAGGCAAATGGATTGCTGATAACCAGCCAAGGTAATTGCAAGTACTTTGTGTATCCCATGCTGCTGGAAGCTGAGGTGACACTGGTGCCAATGTGGAATGTTGGTTTTCTCTCTGTTCAACACAGCAATTAGCTGTAATGTGAGCACAAGATGCTGACAGCACTGATAACATGTTCTGTGGGTCAGCAAGCCATTACTTCACAGACTGATTATGATAAGTAGTATAGTTTATGTACTTGCTTTTCAATCCCTTCCTGTCTTTTTCAGGTTGATTCAATGTGAAAACGAGGTAGGAAAGCTGTTGTTTGTGACAGAAATCCCGGAGCTCCTACTGGAGGACCCTAGTGAAGCCAAAGAGAGTCTCACCTTGCAGGAGACATCCATGGCAGAGCCACTGTGTGCCGATGGGAGCCCTGGACTCAAATCAGTGCTATCCTCTGGCAGAAGCCTGAACAACAGCTGCGATGCAGGAGAAAAACCGATGGTCACCTTCAAAGAGAACATCAAGCCCCGGGAGATGAACAGAGAGCAAGGGCGCATCTACCCCCCAAAGGATGTAGCGAGGGAGAGACGGGACTTTAGCAAAGGAATAGTAGCAAATAAGAATGATGGGAAGAAAGATAACAATAAAAGAAAGAACGAGACCAAGAAATGTGGCTTGGATAAGATGCAGGAAGCAGGAAAGCAGAATGTGGCAGTTCAGGTAAGCCTTTAGCTCAGAGGGATGCTGTGTCTGAGACTGTGCCATGTTGTGTCAGGGCAGTCACTGTTTGTGTAGAGTATGGTAGAGCTGAGGTCTCACTGTCGGCCCTACAGCTAATGCTCTAAAATATAAAACATTTCTACCTCAAAGACCAGGCGATGGTGATCTTTGGATCTCTTTACTTTTCCTTGATGCTATCCCAAAAAGAGAGAGAGAGAGGGGAAAAGAGAGTGCAGTGAAAGGTGATTTTGCTATAACTGTCTTAAAAAACAGATCTCTACCCATTCCACAAATTATTCAGGCCACCAAGGCAGTTCATGTGGCCAAGTCGTAGTCATGCTCTCTCCATTCTGGGGTCTGTTGTGAAAGAACTGGGTACTCTGCATTTTCACTTCAGTTGACTGGTGCGCATTCAACAAACTGAACATGTCACAAAAGCATCAGATGGTTATATATGTGGAGTAAGACCTTCTGTACTGTGGGTGCAGTCAGGTGTCTCTCTTTCACAGTAAGGAAAGCCACTCTGCTCTTAAATCGTTGATCTGTGCTCTGGCACTTGCTCAAAATGGTTAGTTTTCACATCAGCTTCTCTTTTATTGGTTATAGTTTTTAGGGGCATGCTTTTTTATCTATTTCTTTGAGCATTACATACTAAATATATCAAGTAAACAGTGAATTTGCTGGTCTGACTTCCACTGAGTCATTGTAAATGAGGGTAGAGAGTTTCAGGGCTGATCTGATCTGTACCTGGACAATTTGGCTGCATCTCAGTTCTTCCCTGATGATGACTGGAACCATTCAATGATAGTGATGGAGATTTCCATTATTTCCCTAGAGAAACTGTTAGTTCTTCACTGTTCTTGTAAGTGGAAATTATTTCCTAATGCACTCTATGTCCCTTGCCTCTGTGTAAGCCCATTACTGCTGCCCAGGACAGGTCTGCAGAATAACTCTTCCTCTTTGCAGCTGCTCTAAAGGCCTGTGCAATTGAGGTCCTTTCCCTAGGCTAGACAAACCATCTCTTTCAGTCTTTCCAGCTTGTGTTGTTTAGGAGCCTTGGATTATTCTCCTTGTTTTCCTCCTGATGACTTGTTAAACATCATGGTTATGAAATGGAATGTCTGAACTGGCAGCATTATTCAGTTGGTTTTGCAGGGGAGCCATGCCATGGGATACAAAGAGTTTCTGTAAAGGCTACAGAAACCAGGGGACAATTGTTTGTGAATTGTAGAACACGATTTTGGTATCTGAAAACCAACATAAGTGAGTTAGAATAGCAAGTTTCTTCTTTATTTGTCAAATGCATCTGGAATGTGGTTGCAGGTCTGAGCATAACTCCCGGTATTGATCTTTGTGCCCCTGTCTTGCAAAATAAGGACTTCAGGTGGATAAAAACCTAGCAGATCTGAGTATTATGTGTAGCTTTTTGTATAGGGACGATAGCTTATTTATCAGAAATTTGCTTGACTTAGTCTTAAGATACAACAAACCCAGCTGTAGCGGAATCTTCTCTGATGTTTTTGGTCATTGTTTGTCTCTTCTTGAATAGAAAATAATTTTGACTTTTTAACTCTATCAGCTGTATTTATGGCAACAAGTCCAGTGAAATGCCTTTTGTTTTGTATAATTTGGTGGACTTGCTTATCCAGACCTGCTCCAGAATAGAGGGAGGGCTTGATTCCCCCCACACTGAGAAACCAGTGTACGTTTCATACCACTTGGTGGACTGTTTGTGTTCTGCTTTGACACTCCTGGCAGTTTCAGGCTTTATCTCCTACATAGTTCAGTGCCTTCAAAAGCTTAAATGCTGCAGTTCCTACTTGACAAAAATGTGAAGAATGTGGTACAGAAGTGATCAGTCCTGCTTTGCAGATTACATGGGAAACTTGCATGCTCAGGCAGGATGTGACCTGGGTTGAAGCTCTGCTCTCCAGGGAAGATAATGTTAGGTGCCAAGGAAGTTCAGTGCAGACTCACTCAAAGTGTAGCATACTCTTATGAGGTCCCTGTGATAAAATGGTGCCTCTCTCAGGTAGTGTGTAGGAACACTTAGAGCTATTGTAGGGGTAAATATTTGGTAGCATTGACATTTCTGAGGTGATATCAAGTAGAAGCAAGGAATAAACTGAAATTTGTCTTGATTAATCAGTTTCAGTGATTTAGGTTTTTATAAAGTTATCTGTAAATCATGCAGGGGGCCTTTTGGAAGCCATCCTCTGGAAATGTGTTATAGCATCCTTGTGTTTTTGATGGACAGAGCTTGAGTTTTAAAATGCCATGGCAGGAAGAGTGTCTTTGAATTCTCCAGCATTTCCGTAAAAGAATGCGTAGTTCTTGATATGGGTTATAAAAATGTTTGGCTTATTGTGGAGGAAAAAGGGACAGCACAATGCAAGTTTTATATGCTGAATGTGATGGAGGGCGAAGAGATGTGGCATGAGCAAGGGCCCACATTGTTCATGGTGTTTAGCATCAGCCAGAACCTTGAGGTGGAGTTCCCTGCAGACTTCTTCTAGTGGGAAATGAAAAATCCACCCAAACCTCCCAGTTTACAAATGCAGAAAGAACCCTACACTCCCATCATTTCTAAATGGGGAAATTCAATTTGAAAAAGAACTTAAGAAAGGATTTGAATGCATCTATCCCTTTACTACTGTAATTTGGCAGAAAACAACTGTCCTGTAACTCCTTTCAACTCAGCAGCACTAAATGTCTAAATAAACCCCACACAGTTTTGGTTTGTTTGGTTTGGATTTTTTTTAATTTGGTCCCTGATACAACCCTTTCTTTCACTCACCTTTGAGGCTTAGTGTCAGGTCTGCTCCTGGGCCCTTTCTGTATTGCCCGGGTTCCTTGCTTGCTGTCTTTTTCCTGCCTGCTCCATCTTGCATTCCAGGCAGTTCTGCCGAGCTGAACAGAAAGGGAAAGTAGTCTTCCCCTCTGTCTTCCTCCCCAGGAAGACCCAGACCGCGGCAGACTCAGAATCAGGTAAACATTACATTACATTCTTCTCTCTGCCTTTAACTGGTGCAGCTCTTTTAACAGAACACCCCGCAGTTACACAGTAAACTGAATGAGGTGAAGCACTTCTGCTGTTTGTCTTGTATGCTCTGGGTCAAAAGAATTCTGTAGTGTGGAGGAGTTTGGGCATATACATCACTGTATGGATTAGGCTGAGAGAACTCCCCAGCAAGAATGTGGTAGTGTTTGTTTTTTAAGGTGCTGCAGGTAAGTAGCATGACTTAGGTTGAAGCAGTGCCCTAGGAGAAGCATAGTAGCATCTGCACTTTGTTTTTAAACACTGCAGGTGAGCAGCATGGTAAGTTCCTTGGATGGTGTGAGATACTATGTCTGCTTCTCACTCTCATGCTAGAGAAGGAGCTTCTTGCATCTCTGAGTAAATATCCTTGAGTGCTTTTGTGAGGCGAGAAGTGCCTGAGGGACATGCAGGGTAACCTGCCTGAGGTCACTGAGGAGGGTTCCTGTGTTCCAAACTTCTCCCAGTTACTTAGGGAAAAGAAATAACCACTCAGACAGTCTGAGAGCTTGATTTTTGGCTTGAGACATGATATGGTTAATGTGGAAATTTAGGAAAAGTGATTTAATTTCTTCATACTTTCTTTTGCATCAGGTGAAATCCCAGACGGAGATGAGGAAGACTCCGGTGTCAGAAGCCAGGAAGACACCTGTAACTCAGACTCCAAGTCAGGCCAGCAGTTCCCAGTTCATCCCTATTCATCACCCAGGAGCCTTCCCTCCCCTTCCTAGCCGGCCAGGTAATTTGCATCGTTCTTTTGAAGTGTCATTTATTGTTGACTGTGAAGAAAATCCTGTAATGGTGGTTGGTACAGCCTCTGAAGGCAGGGGCTCCGTTAATGAACGTGGATTTTCCTGTTGAACATATTATCAAGTAGTAAAGAAGGGGCATAGCAGAACTGAAATGAGATAAATAAGATTCCTTATGCTTTGGAATTGAGGTCTGTCATGAAATCTGGCACCTTCTTTCTGATTTAGTGGGTGTGAGATCAAGGAACTTCACACTAGGCTCTTCCTGTAGTTGGTCTGAACATGACAAAGCTTTCTGCTAGCACTGCTTCTGAAGCATTCCCTGTGCTTCAGACTCCATTGCAGAAGATCAATCACAATTCTTTATTTAAAACTCACTTTCTTTTGTAGTGGTGCTTGTGTTTGAAGCTGTAATTTGTGTGGTCTTACTTGCTACTGTTGCTGCACTGCGTGTCCCATTTTGCTGTGGAGTCTGCCTGTCATACCTTGCTATCCATGTTTGCTCATGGAGTAACTGGAAGCTGTATCTTCCCTGCACCTGTTACTTGGAGCTCTCAGTATAAGACAGAGGGGCATCTTCCCTGTCTCAAAGTTAGCATAAAATCTGGCCTGTGAGACACAGAATTAAAGCTTGCCTTCCAAACCTGGCTTTTCAGTGTGAACTACAGGGAAGGAATTGATCTTACGGATATGAGGATTTGTTTGGTTACCATCTGTCTCTCTCTAAATTGATCCAGAGACTGGTGGTCCTCTGGGAGGAGGCAGTAGACTTACTGTATTGATTGCTTCTGTTTGTTGCTGCAGAAGTTTAGTCCCTGAAAATGTGTTTGAAGGGGAGGAAAGTTTGGGGGTAAAGCATCAAAAACCCCAGAGCAAGGAAGGAAAAAGGTAGTGGGGGGTCAAAAAAAGCAGGGAGATTGGGGGGCAGGGGACGCAGAGATGTGGAAACGTATGACCCTCAGATCCTGCCATGGCTGACTGCTATCAGTGCCTGGAATATTGCAAGAAAACTCCAGATTCAGAACAAGCTCAGAGTCCCTGTGTGATCGCAGCCATGCACATGCCAAGGTGAGGAAGGACATTGTAGTGCATGTGTGCAGACTGACTTCTCCTTTCCTAAGTGAACAGCATAGGAAGAGAAACCCCACTAAAAGTTTTCTGGAGGAAGCTGTCTGCTCTGCCAAACTGTGATTAAAGGTGAATTTTTTATCTTTTCCAGGATTTCCTCCTCCAGCCTATGTTGTCCCCCCTCCTGTGGCTTTCTCCATGAGCACGGGGTACACCTTCCCGGGTGGTGTTTCTGTCCCAGGAACCTTCCTCCAGCCCACAGCTCACTCGCCTGCAGGAAACCAGGTGCAAGGTGGGAAACAGTCCCACATTCCTTACAGCCAGCAACGGCCCTCTGGACCAGGGCCAATGACCCAGGGACCTCAGCAAACACCACCTCCTTCCCAGCAACCCCTCTCATCTTTACCAGCTCAGGCAACAGCACAGTCCGCAAGCCAGTTACAGGTCCAAGCTCTGGCCCAGCAGCAGCAGCAACAGTCCCCCACGAAAGCTGTGCAGGGCCTGGGGAAGAGCCCGCCACACCACTCCGGATTCCAGCAGGTAAACTTGGCCTGTGCTACATGCTGGGCTTTATTTAAAACTAAATGGCCAACGTTCAAGACTGTCTTCTTGGATTGCCTTTCAAAATTGTCGTTAAAGACTATTTTTTGATTGTGAACATCTGGGCAAATTTGAAAATGAGCTGAAGTTTGGTGGGTGTGAACATATGATGCTGTAACTGAAAGGAAGGTATGTACTGGAATGGAATGTCTTTTCTGTGATCTGTTTGCTGTGTGTTTCTGATATAGACAAGGTATGGAGGTGGTATGTCTGTCTCAGGCCTTTCTAGTTTTCTTGTGTGAGTGATGAGGACTGAGTGTGAACCTCCACCTGCACTCTCCTTTTGGCTAACTGGTTGCAGTGTCAGTTCCCTTACAGCTCTTAGTTCTTTGCTCACCTTGTGCTGGAGAAAATCTCCCTTCTGGCAAATCTGGACCCATTGGTGAGACCCTCCTTGTGTTCTGGGCAGCAAAATGCTGGCTCAGTACCTTAGTTTGTAGGCTTTTGGGTTGTAAGGTACTGGATTAGTGTAAGGATTATACTTGGCTGTTGGTTTAAAGCTTGACTAAAGAGTATTAGATGCCGATGGAAATTGCTTTTGTGAATAACACAGACATTCCACAAACATTCGGATCTGCTATCACTCATGAGCCAGGCTGACAGCTTGGATGGAGTTAGGCATTCAGGTAACATGAATTGTTCCTCCCTGCTGGTGAAATCCTGTGTCTTTGCCTCAGTATCCACAGACAGACTCATCGAAGCAGCTCTGGAACCCTCAAGTCCAAGGCTCCCTGGGGAAGATCATGCCTGTAAAGCAGCCCTATTACCTGCAGGCCCAGGACCCTCTCAAACTCTTTGAACAGTCATTACAGCCTCCTGTGATGCAACAGCAACCTCTGGAGAAAAAAATGAAGCCTTTCCCAATGGAGCCATATAACCAGAACCCCTCAGAAGTCAAGGTGCCGGAATATTACTGGGACTCTTCCTATGGCATGACTGACAACAGGGTGATGACCCAGCAGTCGAACATGGACCGCAGGGGGAAACGGCAGGGAGTCTTCCGCTCCGAGCAGGATGCTGTCTCCAGGATGACCTTTGAGGTAAGATCAAGTGGGGAAAACCAAGGTTCTGGTATTCCTGGCAGCTCTTGGTGTTTCCCTGTTTCAAGAATGCCCTGTGGTCCCAAGTAGGTCAATGTGAGCTTGTTTAGAAGAGGACTGAGTGTCAGTACCCGGGGTTCCAGCACAAAGGGATGAATTCCTCATTTTAGTAGGCCGTGTGTGGGATCAGTCTCTTGAAGATTTGGTTTCAAGTAGATGTACGTCTTGTTCAGTGTGGATGTGACATCCCTCTCTGCACTGTGTCTGCCAGGTCAAGAAACATGGCAGCTGATAGTTTTGGAGAAAATTCTTGTCTGGCAACTGATGAAAACAATAAAAGCCACCCAAATAATTGCAGTTGAATTATTACACTTTAGGTGAACTCCTAACACCGCTATAGTGAATTGAATGGCTGAGGCTGCAATAGGTTGAGCAATCAAGGATGGTAGCAGCAGTCTTGTCTTGGAATTTTCGTTTGTTTGTTCTTCCTGAAAATCCCAGCACACTGAGGGAGCTCCTGTTGCAGTAATGGAATACTTTACTTCTGTTCGTGCGGTAGTGCTTCATGTTGCTGTTTATAAACCCACCAACATCTGCTGTTTATTAACAGCCCCGAAGCCGTCTCTGAGTGCTTTTGGTGATGTTTATAAGGAGGCTTAAACAGAGGCCTTTAAAACCTTTGGTTGGGTGTGCCTCTGTAAATGCACTCAGGACATGGAGAAGGTCAGCTGAGATCACTTGGCTCGTCCTTCTGAGAGAAAAGCCAGACAATGTACAGGAGTCTGCCCCTACCCTGATGTCAGCTTGTGGTTCTTAGATGGAGACAGGGTCAAAGCCTTGTCCTCATTCCTAAAATGGAAACCTTGCCGAGGTGCCAGCACATTGTGCTGCAGAGAGAAGCTGTGCCCTGTGATGCTTGTGCTTTAAGCATCCCTCACGTAAGTGAAGATGCCCAGTCTGACCAGCACTTTGCAGATTATACTGGCCCAGGGGGCTGGTCAGCTGTGCGTTGGCATAGCAGCCATCACCAGTGGAAATAAGTCTCATGGGATTTAAACTCCACAAATAGAAAAAAGAAGATGCAAACGTAATTGTACTTGAAACCTAAATTACTCAGAGGTCAGCTGTAGAAGAATGATTATAAGATTTTGTTTGTTGTCCTTGCACGTGGAAACAGGTTCAGTATATAGCATGGATGCAGGGGGAAGCACACGCTCCACTAATTAAAGCTCTCTGCTGTCACTTCGATGCGTGGCGCTCTCCTTGTGCGCATTTGGCCGTGTGGCTGGTGGTTGTTTCTGCTCAGAGTTCTCTCTGTGTGTGCCTCAGCACCATTCTCACCTCGCCCTCTGCATGCTGCCTTCCGCCGCCTTCTTGCTGTTCTCTCTCCTGCTCTGGCTTAGCCTCGCTGTCTCTGGCTGTTCTTTCTGCCTTCTGTTGTCTCACTGTGCTCATTTCTGTCACTAGGACCCCAAGAGCTCCCCTCTGCTTCCTCCGGACCTGTTAAAGAGTCTGGCTGCCTTGGAGGAGGAGGAAGAGCTGATTTTCTCTAACCCTCCTGATCTTTACCCAGCTCTGCTGGGGCCTCTCGCCTCTCTTCCTGGACGAAGCCTCTTTGTATGTATTTGATGCAATACTGCTGCTTCTCACTCTTAACTGGCATCTCTTTCTTCTGTGAAATTATAAGAAATGTGCAATTCCTTTCTCTCCCCCATCCCTCCTGTCCACTTCCCTGCCTCACCTTTGAGCTAGTTTTCACTGAGGCCCATGATACGGCTTTTGGGCCTCATCCAAGCCTGCTAGTTAGTTCAGGAATCAGAAAAACTGGGTTTTTTGTAAGTACAGTCCACAGGAGAGGTGTTGATGCATCATGATGCATCATTTTAATGCACTAGCTCTTCTGCAGTTGTATGGGCTTAGTACTAAAGGGCAGAGGGTGCACTGATTGGGCTGTGGGGGGTCATCAAAACAAGGGTGTAGTGACAGGACAAGGGGGAATGGCTTCAAACTGACAGAGAATAGGTTTAGATGAGATACTAAGAAGAAGTTCTTCCCTGTGGGGATGGTGAGAAGCTGTGGCTGCCCCATCCCTGGAAGTGTCCAAGGTGAGGTTGGATGGGGCTTGGAGCAAACTGGGACAGTGGAAGGTGTCCCTGGGCAGTGGGGTGGAATGAGATCAGTTTTAATGTCCCTTCCAACCTAGGCCATTCTACAGTTCTGTGATATAATTCTGTGATTATAATCTGCATATAAAAATTCCATAGAGGCAGGGGGATGCTGCCCTATTCAATGCAGAAGAGATTGAAAAAATAGAAAGAGGGCTTTGGAAGAAAATAGCAATTAACTAAATTAATACACAGTATAAATACACAGTAACTCGTACAGAAATATAGTCATTTTTGACAGAGGGGTTTTTTTCCTATATTTTTGTATTAAAACCTTCCTAGTACACTAGCTGGGGGTTCTCAGAGCTGTTGAATTTTTAAATCACCTCTGAAAGTGCAGCGTGCCTTTCTACTATGACTACAAGCATGTTCATTAAATCATACTCATTCAGATTAGTAGCTGTAACAAAGAATTATTTTTGACTCTACTCAAAATCTCTGATAAAGTCTCTTCCTCAGTTATTTTACCTGCCATCCCAAGGAGCCAGTTGCAAAATAGACACTAATTTCTGTCTCATTAGATAACTTTGCTAAGAAACTAATAGCTGCTGCTTCAGCAGCTTCCTTTGAAGCTCCTACTGTTGTGTCTGCTGACAAATGGAAGGAAATCCTTTGCTGTGTGAGCCGTGTGGATATGCAGAGTGGGAATTTTGTCTGTGTTTTAAAAAGTGCTTTCAAAGTAATGAGCTGTCACTTTGAAAATCTAACAAGCTAGGGGCCACTTGCCAAGAAAATAAGGCTGTTTGTCTTAAGTTTACAGGATGAAAGCAGAGATATTCCAGGTACTGTGACTGTGTTAAAGACAGAGGGATGCTAGTTCAGGTTTTTGTTGTTTGAATAATAAATTTTAAAACATCTGACATGCTGAGCTGGTGAGAGTGCAAGAGTGGGTTTATTTGTTACAAGACTACAGCTTTTATTTTGGTTCACACACGTTTTTATTTACGTTTTTACTAATTCTGTGGCTTGGTGATCCAGATCCTAAATTTGGTGATGTTCATTGTCTACCAGCCAAGCTTGATATTTTTCTTTGGTTTCTGTGTCAGTGTTAGCTATTTCTTCTCTGAATAGGCTCGTTTCAGAGATAGATTTTCACTTCTTAATCATAGTAAGAACCAAACAGAAAGACAAGAAATATTATGCTGGAAATAACAGCTGTGTGAGAGGGAGGTGGCATAGATGATGGAAAAAAGGTCATGGTCCATAATATCTTTACATGGAGGTAAAAAGTCCAGGGGAGTTTTGGGACCTTTCTTTTAAGCATTTGGGTTGGGGTTTTTTTTCCTTCCTCTCTACAAGTAATTTATAATGGAAATGAGAGACTGCTAAATGATGCTTGGATTATTAAACCTAGACAGGGAGAGCACTTGGCTGCTCTCCCTGTCTAAGAACATCTCTACAGCAGGGATGCTCTCAGAACTGAAAAAATACTCTGTCAGAAGCCACATACAAGAGTCTAATCTTGTCTGAAGGAGTCTTCTGGTCACTGGGAGGGATCCTGTCTCACTTGCACAAGCTTTTCTCACTTGTACAAGGTTTTACATAACCATAAGGTATTTTTGGCGGGAGTCTCCCCTTTAGATGTATCAGAGTATTAGACTTTGCATTCGAAAACCTGTTCTGGCAGTGGGGTTTGTCTGAGACTCTCAGCTGTCATGTTTGTTGATTTATAGATTATTAATTACGAGTAGTAGAAAAACTACTGATTTTTTGCACTTGTTAGCTTGCCTCCCCTGTCCTCCAAGATGCCGGAGTTAAAATGCAAGACAAGTTGTAAATGTGACCAAAACCACTTTGGCAGTTTCTGTTAACACACTTTCCTCGTGGTCCCTACACTGAGCACTAACTGCTCTTTTCCCCTTTTTGGTTTCTGAAGAAGTCTCTGCTGGAAAAACCATCAGAATTGATGTCTCAGTCATCATCTTTCCTGTCCCTCAGTGGCTTTTCTCTAAATCAGGTAAGTGAGAACCAGAGTCCAGCACCTTTTGCTGTTTCACCTTTTTGTGGTTAAGCCAATAGAAAACCTGAAAGAAATCCACATGGATGCATAATTTCAGTCTGTATCAACCTTAATCTTTGCCTTTATCAGTTTTCTTCCCAAATTAATCTTAGCTATATCGCTCAGGTGTACTCTTGAATCTTGCTGAGTTCACGGGCCCTTTGCTCTCAGTGAATTCATGGAATTGACTGAAAAGGTGCATCTCAGGGTGCTGTGGTGTGTAGGTTTTTATTTCCAGAACAATGAATTACCTGTTCTCTTCAAGAGAATTGAGCAAGGTCTTGATACAACTATTCTGAGTACTGTGAATTTGAAGATTTTATGAAAACTTTGCAGTCCAGCCGGGAGAAATCTGTCCTGATTCAGAATGTGATGGACTTAATGTTAAAGGAAATGGTCAGAAAAGATGGGGCTGGGAAGTGAAAAAGGAATTAGGAAATATTTTGAACTGCAATTGTTTCCTTTGTACAGTCTCAGTGTTTGAAATAAATCTAACACCTAAGCTCTTATATTGTTTGTCTTTTTTCAGGAAAGATATCCGAACAACAGCATGTTCAATGAGGTATATGGAAAAAACATGAATACCAGCACAAAAACAGAAGTCACCCCTTCAGTTGCCCATCAGGAGACTTCACTCTATTCTCTCTTTGAAGGGACTCCGTGGTCTCCATCCCTTCCAGCCAGCTCAGGTAATCCTGGTATGGCGTTTCTTGTGTCTAGAGGATTTGAGTTAATTCTAAACCAACTGCAAGTTATATGTAACTGGAAATTAAATAAAACCCCCAAACTTGCTTGACAAGGTCTCTGAAGGTTTCTGTTTTACTTTATATATCCTCAGAAATACGAGGGGGTTCTGTAATTAATATATTGTAAGAACCAGGATTTTAATTTAAGTATTTGAGCAGGATAAGTGTTGTAAGAGGTGTTAAATCCTGAACTCTCTTTAACTCGGTTTCCTGACAGCCATTTGGGAGTAGTGCTTTAACTCAGACATCCATGTACTTAGTGTTGCTTTTTTTGGAAGAAGCAGGAGGAACTGGACTTCATAATGTAGATATTTGAAAAAGAAACTGTGTGAGTGAAGAGTGGAGGAAAATACAACAGTAGTAGGTAGTAGTAGGTTTTTTACTGTTAAGCAGCCCATAAGGCAAACCAGCTTCTTCGTTAGTAATTATCTTAAAGGCATAAACCATAACTATTATGTTGTGATTTTAATCTCACTAAAAATCCAGAAGAGTGTGAGAGAGGAA
Organism: Dicrurus megarhynchus; assembly: GCA_013399195.1. Lineage (NCBI taxonomy): Eukaryota > Metazoa > Chordata > Aves > Passeriformes > Dicruridae > Dicrurus > Dicrurus megarhynchus. The sequence goes on along the minus strand of VXAD01003101.1, from coordinate 366,570 downwards.
TTAGTTGAATCTAAGAAATGAGTGGATTTAAAATAATACCTGCACTGGATGAGATGTTTGGTAGGAATTTTGCAACCAACCAGGAAAAGCTGTTGTGGGTTAAATGGAGGGAGTTGCAAAGTGCTTTTATTCTAGCAGGATTTCTGGCTCACATGGCTTCAACTTCCTCTCCCTTCACCTCTTGATTTCTTTCATCCTGCCTGCAGACAGGCTGCTTCATGCTCCCTTTCCTCTTTTGCTCACTGTTGGGTTCTGCTCTGAATTGCTTTAAGACTCACATAAGTGTAAAACATTCCCAGACTTGGGAGTTGAAGTTGTAAACTTGCAAACTCCTGAAGGTCTAATCTAATTTTTCTATTGGTTTGTCAAGCTTCGAGACAATTACTTGTTTAGTTTGAGACAAGTTCTTCAAGAGACATGGGGAAAACTGGCTTTGCCTAGCCAGCCCTCATGAGGTTTCCTGTTTTTTTTTTTTTCTGGTAAGCATTAAACACAGTCATTCTGTTCTTGTACATTTTTCGCTCAGAATTTAGGCATTTGCATTACACTCATGTAATGGAGGGAATAAAAACTGACCTTCAGCATTGTAGCAAACTGGGTGATGGCAGAATTTGCAGCAGCACTAAGAAATTCAAAACTGGGAGGCTCCTGCTGTCTCTGCTGACCTTTTTTCCTCTTCCCTTGTAATCCCTAGATCATTCAACACCAGCCAGCCAGTCTCCTCACTCCTCCAACCCCAGCAGCTTGCCAAGCTCCCCTCCAACCCATAACCACAATTCTGTTCCTTTCTCCAACTTCGGACCCATTGGGACTCCAGACAACAGAGACCGAAGAGTCGCAGACCGCTGGAAAACAGATAAGCCAGGCAAGTGCTGGGCTCCAGGTTAGCATGGAGCTGTCAGACACCATCATCTGATGATGTTTGTTTTGCACTGGTTTTGCCATGTTGCTTTCAACTTGTCTTTCTGCCATTTTAGCAATGGGAGGGTTTGGTCTGGACTATCTCCCAGCGACGTCGTCCTCTTCGGAGAGCAGCTGGCACCAGTCCAGCACGCCCAGTGGTACCTGGGCAGCCCAAGGCCCTCCTGCCATGGAGGACTCCTCAGCTGTGCTTATGGAGAGCCTGAAGGTGAGTTTGATGTGGCTGTGCTCAGGGATGGGTCTGCAGGCTGGATGATCAAGTGATGGGTGTGTTAGCCTGTTGGAAGTGTCCGAGTTCAGTGCCAGAAGCCCAGAGTTTTTCCTGCAGATTCACTTACACAGGCAGTGTGGGAGGTGTCACCAGTGCAGGAAGATGTCAAAAATTTCCAGTTCTTGCTGGTTTTGAGTATTTTGTGGAACAAGCCCAGGCTGGCAGAACTGGAAGAAATTTTAACATTAGCTTTGACTAGTCTAAAATTAGTAATAGTTAATGCGGGATGAATTTTTGTGGTAATGAGGGTTCTGAAGGAGGATAAGTTTCTTCCAGGGAGCGTCTTTTTAGAAGGTCTTCTTTGAAGCCTGGTTAACTTTTGTGATAAGCCAGGTATGAGCGATAAAGAGGGAGAATATAGAACGTGGTGTCTGCTTTCCCATCTGGCAGAGGGGCTACATAACGCAAGGAGGTGCTAGTGTTGGCTGTTTGTTTTTAGTCCATCTGGTCCAGTTCCATGATGCACCCCGGCCCCTCGGCCCTGGAGCAGCTGTTGATGCAGCAGAAGCAGAAGCAGCAGCGTGGACAAGGCGCCATGAACCCGCCGCATTGAGACAGAGGAGGCAACCCTTACTACGACGGCTCCATAAACCATGGCATGTTGGGTTTGCGGGACTGGCACACACAGTCCTGTGCAGGTGGCAGCCCTCTTTTCTGTTCCTTGCTGTCAGGAGGGCGTAAGTGCTCCACCAACCCACTGAGTGTGCACAAAACGTCTGCAGTGCAAGCAAACAACATCAGGAACTCTCCCATCCCCGGGCCCTTCGGAGGGAGAGAGGAACTGCTGTTTGGCTCACTCAGTAACCCGATATCACCGCCTCTCACCTTCTCCATCGTGCATGTCCCCAGCCACATGGGAAGTAAAAGCTGAGAGCAAAGGGCAGATGGGAGAAGCCAATGAGAACTTCTCAATCCTTTTCCTCTCTTTGGGGAGATACAATAGGAATCCATTAATGATTGCTTCGCTGACTGAGAATGTAGTTGAAATTACTCCTAAACATCTTTATTACTATCTCAGTAGTAAGATCACACTGAATTCTTCCGTACACAGACGTGCTTCATAGTCAGTGTGTAGCAATGAGAGCCCCGGTTGCTGCTCCAGTCACAGCAGGTGGTGGCGAGGTGGGGCTCTGTCTCCTGGACTAGCAAAGGAGTTTCATGAAAGAGAGTCTGGTACTTGGCACCACTTCACCCAGAGGATGGGTTAGAGACTCCAGCATGAAATGTCCTTCTCTCAGTAGGTGTTTGAGCTGTAAGGGGTGATATGGGGCATTGCAGCACTCTGCTGAAAAGCAAGTTAACTGCTATGGGGTTTTAAATTAATGTGTGATTCCTGTACATTTTACTGTAGCATAGTGGCTAGCCCCACAAAGGGCAGGCTAGTCTGTGCATTCACAGCCTGACTCATTTTAATAGGTAGGTAGAAAGCTTTCAATGGGGGTTGTTTTGTTTTGTTTTGCTTTTGGTTTTTTTCTTTCCATCCTCCCATCTTCGCTGAACGCTCGTAGTTTCATTACCATGGCAGAAAATAATCAGGGGTCCAGCAGGGCTGGGTGAATCCGACAGCCAGCCCGGACGGCGTGGGGCGTCCGCATGCCCGGTGAGGCACAGGTCAGCTCTGCAGAAACCTGTCCTAGCTGCAGCCCCAGGCTTTCAGTGCCAGAAACAAATCCAAGGCACCCATGGACACATGGAAACAGCACAGTGCTGTTCATAGATGAAAAGGTGCAGAAGGGAAAAGGAAAAAACGTTTTATTTGCTATTTATTAGGGGGATTGAAGACTGGAAGCTTTGTCAAAGAAAAGGACAGCGTTTTTGTTAGGTTTCCCAGGGAAGTTACAGAAGCAGTCTCAATGTCCATTTGCTGTTTTTAGCAGTAGGGGTTTGTGTGATAATTCAGGATCTCTGGGCTGGAATTCAGCTGCAGAGCAAAGCACATGCAGGAGCCGAAGTGACACTGGAGTCTGGGCAGCCCCAGAGAATACAAAAAGGGAAGGCGGAGGAGACCCAGTACCCTCGGGGGGTACGAGCAGCTCCCCACGAGCTCCACCTTAGCAACATCACTGTTCTGTGTTGCATTTCAAAGCTGTATTTCCTTTAACAAGTCCAAAAAGTGAAGTTCCCACCTGGTGGTAATCCAGCCCACCCTGTGTGTCCCCTCCAGCCCTCCCCGGTGTGTGTCCAAGCTGTGCACCCAGGCAGCTGCGACATTCCCGTGTTTGCACCGTCACTGACTCTTGCACCCCAGACGAGCTAACCAGGAGCACCATCTCACTCCCGGCTGTGCCAGGTCCCAGCTGCACCGTTCCACTTGTGCATGAGCACCCGGCCTCGGGAATGCATCTGACCCCGCCTGCCCTCCAGCACCTGGGGGAGCAGGGGAAGGGGCCCCCAACAGAAACTGGTTTGTGTCGTAAGCTTTTTTTGTGTTTTCTGTCTGTCTGTGCAAGAACTGCAGCTGCTGAAATCAGCTTTGCCTTTAATTAAACCATGTTCTCTCCATCCATGTCTGTGTGTAGCATTTATTTCCTGTGTGACTTGGCTTCAGGCCTTTAAAAATGCATTACTGTTCTGTAGAAGCCAGAAAAACGTTCGAATTAGATTTTTTTTTTTCCCCTTTAATTTTTTTTTTTTTTTTTTGAAAGAGACCTAAGTAAATCACAGTGATTCTGGCTTGGGCTTGGTCCAGATAATTCAGTTGTGGTTTTGTGCTGCCTGTGTAGTGTGTTTTACATATTGAACTAAAAATGTAGGATGGGAGCAGCTTGAAAAGCTCCTCCCTAGTTGCGGAATCATCCTGGTCCAGCATGTGCAGGGGGAAGTGGAGGACACAGAGCCTTCTGCCAATGACCTGCCTGCAGACGAGGATGTTCACTGTTTCCATGCTTCCAGGTGTGTCACAGAAAACCCCAGAGATGTTTTGGTTTTGAAAGGACAGGTGTTTATTGTCTCCAGAATAAGTTCCTTTAAAAATAAATGTGATATTTAGGTTAATGGGGCAGTGAGGTTGTCCTGGACTTGTGTGATAGAATCCAGAGTGGGGAAGCTCCTGCCCCTTAGCACCTTTGGAGCAAAGATCTGGAATTCCAGGCTGTGTCTAAGTTACTGTCTTAGAATTCTGACTGATCAGGAAAAGCTTTGAAGCACAGCTCCCAACCCTGAAGAAAATGTGTCTGCTTTTACCTGGTGGGAGTTTTAAAGTCCCTGCAAATTTGAATTGTGAGTTGGAGCAGGGTGGGGCTATGTGGTGTCTCTCAAGATCTTGGGGTTGGCAGTAATGTTTTGAGGAAGCAAATGCTTTCCTGGTCTGTAGCTTCCTGAACTCACTTGCCCTTTGGTATCTGCTGGCAGGGCTGTAAATGCAGGTTGCACCACCCTCTCATGGGTGTTCCCAGCTTCTGGCATGTCTGTATAAAAGCTTTTTTAAGGATAGGGGAACAGAGCACGTCTCTTGGTAAGCACAGGATTTAGGAATGAATGTATTCCTAACAGGAATTAGCAACTTCTTAACAAGTTCCTGTTTTAGAGAACAACGCAAAAGGTAAAATATAAAGCTTTTAATACAAGTAGCAATAACATTTAAAGTTCATTTCAGATGCAGGGATTAATATGCAGACTACATAATGGCAACAGTTGAATTCTTAACTTCTCTCCACAACTTCAAGCTCTTCCGAAATCACTTCCCTGGGTGTTCGGTGTTGGGCTGTTGAATGAATGCAGATGGGAAGATGCCAGTCCTCCCCTTGCACTCGCCTTCAAACCAGTCTTCATTCACTGGAAGGGAAAATTAACGCAGTTCTTGTGACCCTAGGGATGCCCAGGAGCATCATGTGCTGCAGACAGGCCTGAGATCACCATTTTAAGGTAGGTCTGCTGATAAAACTTTGAGCAGTGCTAGACCCAGCAGGGAGTGAAATGTGGACGAAAGGGAGGAATGAGGAAGAGAGGAAAGTGGTAAGAAGGAATGTCACATGGGGGTGGGAAATTGGATCAAAATAGAGACCAGGGGCTTGGAAACTGCCTTGAGTGGAAACAAAGTGAGTGTGGAGAGTGAGGAAATTATCTGAGACCTTGGTCTGTCCTCTTCAGGATACATCTGGAGTATACTGTCAGCTCTTTCCCATGTTCACATAAAAACCCTAAAACAAACCCCTAAAACCTTTGCTACCCTGGGTTAAGTAAAGCCTACGAGCTCTGACAATTTTGCTGTGGGGGAACCAAATGAGGCAAGAACTAGCTTTGAATTGGGAAATATTTAGCTCAGCAATGAGGGGAAGGTAGGATTTGGGGGTGGAGGGGGTCATCAGTCTTGCATGGTGCAAAAACTAACCAGTCAAAGGTTGAGGGGGGAGAACCGATGGTGTACTGCTACCAAAGCCTGCCAGCCACCACAAATTAGTGACAGAATGACAGATAGCAAAATATAAGGGGTTTTTGCCTTTAAACCCTATTCCTGATGTCTTGATTTCACTCAGAGGCTCAAGTAAGGAGGGGAACATGCCCTGTGTGTGTAATTTCCTCATTGATCTTCCTGAGATTTAGTCTGTATTTAAGCCTCAATTCCCATAGAAACTAAGGAATAATGTTGAACGACTAATGGAAGATTGTACCATTAACAAAAAAGTAGATGAAAAAAGGTTCCAGGTGGAAGGAATGGGAGAGAAAGCCTGCTCCCATTGTGGGGATGGCAGCTAAAATGAGGCATTTCCTTGGAAGAATCCACTGTGATCAGTAAGCTTAAACACAGCCCAAGTGCGGTCAAAGTGGGAGTGATGAAAATCTGTTGGAAGAAGTGCGTGTAACAGGGACATGTGGATGGGAATCTTGTGGCAGAGCTGGAGGGGCTCTGCTGCTGCCACACCACCCTCCCTGTCACCAGAGCTGGGGGGTCCCTCCCCTCTCCTGTCCCAGGAGGAGCACAATTACCTTTGGATAAAACAAGGATCACGTCTCCTGCCTGAAACTCCAGGTCTTCGGGTTGGGTGGCTTCGTAACTGTACTGAGCTACAACACGGGTTGGTTCCGTCTCCCCCGGCGTTGCCTCCTGCAGTGACTCCTCTGGTTTGCTGTCTGGTACAAACCCCTCTCCCTAGGGCAGGAAACAAGCTGCTGAGGGCACGACCTCTTGGCTTCCTTCTCTGTACCAGGGCAACAGAGACGAGCTCTGCTTCTCCTCTCCACCCACTCTTTGCTCCTCTGCCTTTCGTGAGGTCGCTGGCCACAAACCTGTGCTTGTGGCAAGGAGAGCAAAGGCAGCAGGGAAGCGAAGGTGGCAGCCCCCCGTAGCTGTCACTGACCTCTGTGCCATTGCACCAGACTGTCAGGCAGTTCTCCTTGCTCTGGCTCCAGGCCGCCTCCACGTTCTCTTTACTCAGAGTCACCAGCTCCTGGCCCTCCACAGGCTTGTACCTGGTGTGCAAGGGATGCAGGTGAGGAGCCCTGGAATGCGGCCCTGGCTCGCTGGGGCCGGCAGTGCCTCACCTCAGCTCCGTGTGCTTGGGCTGCAGCTCCAGCTTCTTGCAAACCAGCTCCAGGAGCTCCCTGTAGGAGATGCCTCGATCGACTCTCAGGGCAACTGTGAATTTGTAATGCACCTTGAGGATGTGGGGGCTGGAGACAGTTGGTTCAGCCTCCTGCAGGCAGGAAATGGGATGTCACCTTGTGTGGCTTGGCAAGCACGGGGATGTGGAAACTGGTTGCTTGAGTTAGATTGTGCCTCCCAGGCTGTGCTCAGACATTGGCTGGTTGGCAGCCCCAGGCTTGTCCCAGGAGAGAGCCCAGTAATAGATAGGGACTTGGCACCAAATTGTGGCTTTAGGGTGATCAAATTAGAGCTGTGTCCACCCTCCAAGCCCCTCATTGGTTTTTTTTGAGTTGGAATTGCTGTATTTTCCCATCTCTCTTCTCAGTGCGACCTTCTGACGTGCTGACCCTTCCCAGGAGCATGTGCATTCCAGCCAAGCTCTCTCCTATTTCTCCCTTCTCAAGTGCCTCAGGTTGACTAAGATGAGAGTCATACAGTGGCTCTGGTCACTGCCCTGGGTCCACCTGGGGCCTGGAGGAGAACTCCCAAAAAGCAGCCTTAAGTCACCTGGTAAATGCAGATTTGTAGGACCTCGGGCTCTGCGCTCGCAGGACATTACCTTTGCTGTGTCTCTTGGCTGCGCCACGGTAGCAGGAACGTAGTCTGGGGAGGAGGAAAAAGGTGGCTCAGCAGGTGGGATGGGGTAAATGTCTAAACGTACAGCCAGACCAGACTTCCTGCAGCCCATCGTGATCTCCAGCAACACCAACCAACCCTGGGGCCAGCCGTGGTCCCTCGAATGGATACGGCATCTGCCAGAGGTTTATCTGTAAGATCTAGATACAACCACTGAGCAGAGGTTTTGGCTCTCCGCCTTCCCTCTTGCAGGGATGGGAGCATGAGGGGTGGGATGTCTTTCATGGGTGGATTCAAAAAAGATAAACATGTAGCTGCTGGTTTTAGTGTCTTTGCTCTTCTGATCTCCCTAAGTCCACCCTGAAAACCAAAGGCAATCCCTGTCCTTCAAGGGGGCTGTAAAGCTAAACTCAGGCTTTCAGGCAGGGTGCTTTCATGCAGGTTTGTGGAAGCCTCTTCATGAGGATCTGATTTACATTTTGGCAGTGCTTTGGCACAACTGTGCTCATTCCACGAAGAGCCCGAGCTACACTGTTGAACATGGTCCCACTAATAGATCCGAGATGGCTTTTGGTGCCATAAAGATGGTCACTGGGGTTGTTGTGTCCATGAGGTGTTTGTCCTTAATTCCATGAGCCACAGCCAGCTCTACCCCTGGACTCCTATGAGGCTGCTCTGATGGGGACATGAGCCCTCCTGTCCTGCTGTTCATCATCTTTTGGTCCACCTTTCCCCACCACCTGGCTCAGGCCCTCCCCAGAGCAGGGGTTGGCAATTGGTTCTCACACAGAGTGGATCAGGTTGGAAAGGACCACAGTGGGTCATCTGGTCCCACCTCCCTGCTCAAGCAAGGTCATTGGAGAGCACAAGGCACAGGACTGTGTCCAGACGGGTCTGGAATATCCCCAGTGAGGGAGACTCCACACCCTCTCTGGTGTCTGTTCCAGTGCTTGGTCACTGCACAGGAAAGAAATTCTTCCTTGTGTTCAGGTGGAACTTCCTGGGCATCCATTTCTGCCCATGGTTTCTTGTCCCATTGCTCTGAGCCCTCCCTGCAGACAGGGACAGACAGGGATGAGGGCCCATCTCAGCCATGTCTTTTCCACATACTCCTTTTTTTTTGCACCTTGGTCATTGATAGCCAGACTAGAGTGCAGCACATTAACACCTGGGTAGTACTGTCTCTGCACAGTGATATTTTCTACCCCAAAAGGTTTTTTCCTGCAGCAGCGTGGATGCCGGTGGCAGAGCCCTGTTTCAGCTTCCCAGCATCCTGAAGCATCTGTGCTGGGGGCAGTGTGGTGGCCCTGGTCTCACCGTCTCTGCCTCAGGCCTGGGATGTGGGACACTGGGTAGCACCAGCCAGGAATCCCCTTCATACAGCTCCTTCAAGCCTAGCCCAGCTCACAGCAGCACTGAAACTATCATGGATGCCCTGCTTGAAGGAGAAGCCTATAAGGAATCTTTTACTCCAAGCTGGTTCTTGCCCCATTCCTACCTCCAGGCCCTTCTTCTCATTAGTTGCTGTGCTAATTAAGAGCACAGAGGGACTTTCTTTCCTCAGGGACCCCACAGACACTATTACACTCCAGTTGCTGTCTCTGCCTCCTGCTCTAATGTCTCCCAGTCCTTGACTGCAAATGGGGCCAGGAATGAGATGGAGATGGTCTCAAAGAGTGAGGACACGGCCTCTCAACCTGCAGGTGGCATCCCCTGTGCCCCCATCCCTTCAGCTCCCCGCGCTGACCTGGCGCCGGCCGCCGCGGCTTCTCCGGCACAGTGGAGGTGGGTGACTCGGAGATCTCGTCTTCCACAGGGGTTTCCTCCTGTGCCAAGGGAAGAAGGTAGAGCTGTCAATCCCACCCTTCCTGAGGGGCTGGGGTGCTGCTGCCTTGTGCAGCCCCCCCCTCCAACCTGCTATTTTCCCAGCCTGTCTGGGGGCTTGAACTGGCGAGGGGTGACTTTGCTATCCATTATCTCCCCAGCATTGCCAACCACCACCAGGGTGCCACCAACGCAGATCCTGCAGATCTCTGAGCTCATAATAAGGTGACCATGAGCCAGAAGAACCAACCCCAGCATCATGAGGGGGAGGGAGTCACACATGGGTCCTACTGGGAGGCGGGTATTGGGTGAATATGTGGAGATCTGCCCTCCCCAGGACACCGTGGGCCTCCTCACCTGGATATGCAGCTTATTCTGGAGCTCCACAGGCTCGAGGAAGTTGCAGGGGACGATCCCTTTCTGCAGGGGAAGGAGAGATGAGTAGTGATTACTTGGCAAGAAGGCAACCCACTACTGGAGGACACAACTGGATGTGTCCTCACCCTCCCCTGCATGCAGGAGGGTTCCTGAGGCTTGAATTTTAGTTTCTGCAGGTTGGGTGGATTTCACTGAACCCTGTGGCCTAACCTAGAGACTTCGGTCAGAAACTTATTTAATTACTGTTGGCAAGGCTCTGCCTCTGCAGAACCTCAACCACAATCTGCTGTCTGCCCTTCCTGTCCAGCACACTCCTGGTATACCTTTCCATTGAACATCACTGTAGCCCAGTTGTCCTTCTCTTTCTTCAGGACAAAGACAATGTTTCCAGGCAGGACCTGCAGCTCCTCAGCGGTCTCGGGAATGAACTCGTACATGACACGGTGTGGCTGCCCTCTGAGGGCCCTGGGTGTGGGAGCAGTGGACAGGTCAGGAATGTTGGCAATGCTGTTGTTTTACATCGTAGGGAGAATCCAGACCTCCGCCTCCTTGTTTCTACATTCCCCATTCCCCCTGAGGTCTGGATGCTCGGCTGCGAGAGCGCAGGACGGGGTTGTGCCTGGCTGCGTGGGTTATCCATCCTTCATCCAACTTACCTGAGGATTTCTGGGGTCTTGGGCCTGGGTGGAGGATCAGAGGCCTGCCAACAGGAAGACAAAAAGGAAAATACCAGTAATCCAGAGGATTTTGTTTGCTTTGCAGAAATGTCCTGCAGCCTTTTACCATGCCTGCCCTCACCCCAACACTGTTCCTTCCTCCACATGCAGGTGCCTTAAGTGCCATGAGGAATATCACTGGCTTTGCTCCTTTTAAGGAACAGTTTCCAAATTCTTCAACATACAGTTGGTTTTCAGAGGCACAAACCACTTTTCACTCCTGATTTTAGTTTCAGCTCACAGAGGATTACGATTGTCAACACCTGTCTGCATTGAGAAGGGTGTAATTTATCTTGTGCAATGGTGGGGTGCTGTGCTTCCCCATATCCTCCCAAAAAGCTCCTGGAAAAACTCTTTCCACCTTTAGGAATGGGAAGCTGCCACTACATCATCTGGAAAATGGCATGGGAAATGCAAAGGAGTTAAGGAATGGGCAAGAGGAGGCAAAGCAAGAGCAGAACTGCCGCTGTTTCTCCACTCAGGCTCAGGCAGACGATCCCGAATGAATCCTTTGGGGAGGGTCAGAGGCAGCTCCCTGCACAGAGCCCTCACCCCGCCCACTACTGCCCCGTACAGGAAACCAGCTGAACCTCGGCCACAGCCGTGGGTGGGTTTGGGATGAACTTCCCGGTGCTGGAAGCAGCAGCTGATCTGTGGAAGCAGTGCCCGCCTCCTCCCCGCGGCGGTGGCACAGAATTCGGGGTGGTAAGGGTGCTGTTTGCTCCCCACCGCAGGTCAGAGCCCTCAGCCAGGTGTGGGATGACAGCCAGCCCACGTCACCCTGCACTGAGGATGCTGCTCACTGACAGTCTTACCTGTGGCTGTAGGGGAGCGAATCCTGAAAAACTGTCCTTGTCCACCACAGATGCCACCACCTACAGCCAAAGACAGATAGTGACTGTAGACCTCTCTCAGACCTCTGATGTCCACCCTCCTCCTCTGCTGTTGGCCAAGCCAAGCTCCTCAGGATGCTTCAAGCTCAGGAGGGGCTGTGATTTTAGGCTAAGCATCTTGGACTACAGGCTGAGTGCCTCTGGCACCAAAACTTCCCTCTCAGCTGTGGTAAGTTTTCTGCTCTTAGCCTGGCTGTTTCTGTGGTTCGAGGCATCATAACCTAAAAGTTTCCCTTTCTGTTTTAATCACAAATGTTGAAGGGAGCCAAAGTGTCCAGCTCAAGCCCATACCTCCTACAGGTGACCTTAAACGTAATTTAGAAAATTGATACATGTTTTTGCATGGTTCTGGCACTCAAGGAGCTGCCTGGCTCTCGGCTGTCTGACTCCCCAGTGCCTGGTTCCTCTTCTGGAGGAGTGCTGCCTTCCAGGACCTGAGCCCAAGGGTGGTATCCCAGTGACTGAATTTTGCACGTTCACAGGAAAGAAGCTTGCTTGCTTATCTGAGCTGAAAAGCCCTTTTCAAACAGAGTGGTGGAAGAACTGGAGGTTGTTTGTGGGTGTCAAATGTTAAACAGCTCCTCTCTCCCACCCCTGAAAAAACTCTTGGCTCGAATTGAAACTCCAGTGGGATCTTTCCAGCTCATGTCCCTCATGTCTCACTAAGGAGACAAACTAGAAATAGGCCATGCTCAGCAGAAACATGCTTTTAGCTCTTGTATTCTTGCAGACTCCCTGTTTCCCACGAGATCCCTGTGTGCCATCCCTCTCTCCACGTCTGGGGGATCCCTGAGGCAGAGACCAGCTCCCTGACTCTGGCTCAGAGGGGTGATGAGAAGGCAGTCAACAGCTCTTCTCAGCCCCCAGGCTTGGCCTCAATTAATAACATAGAGCCTTCTTACCATTGCCTTTCCCAGGTAGTCCTTCTTCTCCAGCTGAGCCACTTGCTTCTCATTTGGCCTGAACAGCTTCCCCGCAGGAATGGCCACCAGCTCACAGAGCTTCTGCTTCTGTAGCACAGAGAAGTCATGGAGCTTTTGGAGGTGAGAGCAGGGACTGATGAATGTCCTTTCTGCTCTGGGCTTGGGGTCTGCTCCATAAAGCCAGGCTACCACCGTGACAGCCCGATCCCAGCCCTGGTACTGTCCATTGAATCCTGTCCTCCCATCCCTGCCTCCCCAGTGGCTCAAAGCTCTTCCCATGGACTTGTGTCCCACTACAATATCCACTGCCACTGCATTTTAATCCTGCTAAAAGGTGGATGTGCTGTCAGTGGGATTTCCCTCCCTCTCCCCGTGGGGCTGTGAGACCTGCTCCTCCGTACCAGGATGGCTTCCATCGCCCTGTCGATCTTGTTATGCTGGGGCTCGCTCTTCATGCTCATGGCCAGGGTCAGGTGCTCCTCAGCCTTCTCCCAGTTCTCTGTTGTGGCATACACCAGTGCAATGTTGTAGAGAATCTGCTGGAGGGATGGGAGCAAAGGAATGAGCTCTTGGAGCATCCAGGCCGCTGCCGGGAGGGCAGGAAAGGAAAGGGCAGCGGGGCAGTGGCACTGCACTTGCTTGTTTGGTTTTTGCAAGGTGCAAAGAGAGGCTGGCTGTCTCCTCTTTAGATTTCTCATGCTGGAGAACAGACCTTTGGGATCCAAACTGGCGGCCAGGTGTGTCTCACCTCGCAGGCGAAGAGCCGGTAGCGCAGCCCCAGGATCTTGTAGTCGATGAGTTGGTTGCCTCGCAGCTGGGCCAGCGCCTCTTTGAAATCCTCAATGGCCTTTCCATGGCTGTGGAGCAGAGGATGAAGGTGTCACCAGCTCGTGGTGGCAACCTCCCTGCCTCTAAGCCTGTATTCAGACTTGGTGAGTTCAGTCGGGTCTCCCCTCTATCCTTGCAGTGTTTCAGACACCCCAGGGGAGGACAGAGGTTCTGAGGCTCCTGTTAATCCCAGGACTGCAGTGCTGAAGAGTAGGAGCCTGTTTCACCTCGAGGGATTTCAGTTTGGGCTCTGGGGCACCAACCTGCCTGGGGCCATCCTCAGCTGAAGGCTTGCATCTCTGTAAGCAGCAAAAATGAAACTCGAAACCCTTCCACTCACTTCTGCCTCCGGTAAAACACGGTCCCTCGCTGGAAATAAGCCACTGCCAGGTGCTTGTCACAGCTTATGCTCCGGGTGAATGCCTGCAGAGGTAGGAGTGGGGCAAAAGGGTGATAAAGGGACACCTTTAAAAAACTGGGGGCATAGAGCAGTTGCACCTGTCTTGCCTTAGCCAGGTGGCCTGAGCTGGGCTCTGTGGGCTGTGTCTCCCTGCAGTACTGGGTGGGGGAGAGCCTGTAGCAGGCTCCTGGGTTTTTTGAGCAGTTCCTCTGCCAGCATGGGCACCTCCTGGAGAGAGGGAGGGTGAACAGTGGGCTGTGCATCACTGCTGCTGCCTCACCTCTGATTCACTGGCAGAACAGGTTTGACAGCTCAGGGCTGTCCCCCTTCTTCACAGCTTTAAAAGGCCCTGAATCCATCCCTCAGACTGTGACCCCTAATTCCTTCCTTCCCCACCATGTCCATGTGTCTGGGCAGCTCCCAGAGGTGAGAGGATGAGTGGCCCTAGGGGCTGTACCTTACCTCCTCTGCCTCCACCAGCTTCCCCAGGACAAGGTGGATGCAGCCGATGTTAAAGCAGATTTTGGCAGGGGGGTTCTGGACGGCCGTGAAGGCATCCAGGGCAGCACTCCACTCCTTCCTGTCCGCTGCACACACCCCTTCTTGCCACAGCCGGATCGTCTCCACCAGGGTCATGGCGTGGTGGGAGTGGGATGTGGGATCTCTCCCCTCTCCCTGTCCTTCCGTGAGGCGCAGCTCGGCCTCTCTGGCTCCTTTCTGCCGGTCCTTTCTGCCTTCCCCCCCGCCCCCGTCACAAACCTGGCAGGAAGTGGCCTCGCTCGCATCGGCCCCGGGATGGGGAAGTGGGGCACAGGCTGCCTCTGACACAGCGGCTTTCCGTGGCTTGCATCCCTGCTCCTCTCGGGGAGCCACTCCTCGCCTATTCGGGTTTTGCTCCTCCGGTTTTTACATGGGTTTTGTCGGCTGGGTGGTTCATCAGGTCAAATTTCAGGTTGCAAACCCCCAGGATGAGTGCTGGGCTGAGCCCTTGGGTGCCCTGCAAAGCGCGGTCCCATCGCTGCTGAGCGGTTCCTGCAGACAATTCCTGGCAGGCACAGCTGGGCTGGGGCTCCCCTGTCTGCCCAAGTGGGGAGCTGAAGTGGGGCCCAAGGCACTGCCTGGGAAACCCTTGGTGCTTCCCGACCCCACCGTGTTGTCCCGGTGTGGAGTTCCACTGCTACGGGCACATGGAGCTGCCCATGGATGGGGTTCCTGGGGCAGTGGCCATGCTGCCCCATATCCCGAGGGCTCGGCCCAACATCACTTCTGTGCAGGCATTTTAGGGCCAGCGAAGCATAACTGGCTCTGGAGCACTGCTGGGAGCACAGGGCCGAGATGAGCATGGGGCACGTGGTGACAGCAGGACTCTGAGCTGCTGCTGACTCACAGGTTTGGAGCTGGCTGCTCCACAGATGGTTTTTAAACATTTTTGGAAGTACTTCGCCTCAGCCCCATATATGCCCCAAGCAATGTGATGTGTATTTTGTAAGAGCTTAAAATATGTCAGCAAGACTCAACCCTTGTGCCTTTACTAACACTTCCCCAGCAAATTACGTAACTCCAGCAGCGGGAGGGAGGCTGGGGAGGAGACTTCTGAGTCCTGCTGATGGAGAAACGTGAGCCCCTGAGCAGCAGAGACTGGGGTTTTAATCCAAAGTAGGACCAAACACAACCCTGAGCCTGGGGCTCTCTGGTTCTCCAGCTGTATGTGTGCCCTTAGCATCCCAGCTGGTTCCCATAGGCTTCCCACAGGAGCATGGAAGACTCTCTGACCTCCAGGGAAGCAGAGGAAGATGCAGCCAGTTGAAGTGATGCTCAGGTAAAAGGGTAGGAATAATATGGTGAGTGTGGAAACACCCCTCTAGGTGCCTTTTCTGTGAGGAATGGGAGACCCCATGGAGCAGCAAAGGGTTCACCTTACTGGAGGCATAATTTTCTGCTCATTTAATTATCTGAATTGGTGCACTGCTGGGTCAGGTTTATCCCAAAACCAGTACAAGAGGAGCTGGAGGAGGATGAGAGATCACCCCCGTTGGAATGCTCACAGCAGCTGTCCTTCTGCCTGGGTATTTGTAGTGCAGCAGTGAGGAGATTTCAGAGCTGTGCTAAACCCAGTCCTTTTAGCAAGAGTGAGTCTCTCGTTCCCCTTTCTCTGCCCAAAGCTTACTCAGTAGGTAAACTCGTTTCTTCTACGATAACATCCAACAGGAAGTGAGTAACAGAGATGGTGACATTTCCTGTGGAAGACCCTTGGAATCCAGCAAACCCAGATCGCCAGCAGGTGGGTCAGAAATACAGAGCAATGTCCAAAATCCAGCTGGGGTGCAGTGCATGTGTTTTGAGTTTGTATAGCAACAATATGTACAAGTTTATCATTTCTGGAGAGTCAAAAAAAGACTGATTCAGGCAGAAAAAATACCCCATTATGCCCAAAGGAAGACATTTTTGAGAGGAATTTTATTGGGCAGGAGGAGCAGAGGAGCATGTCCACCTCATTCCCAGGAAGGCAGACCAGAGCTCTTTGCACAGGACCTGGGGGTTTTGGCTCTGCTCCCAAATGGTGGCAGACAGTGGGGTGGAAGTGAGGACAGCAGAGGCTCTTGGCTGGCACAAGGGCAGGATGTGACTGATAAGGTGCCATTGCCACACACTCCAGCCCAAGCTGAAGGCAGCAGAGACTCTGCAAACCCTGTCACCCTTCCCAGTCTGACCTGCACAAGGTTCTCCATCGAAGGCTTCCTTCTCCTAACAGGAATCTGACCCCCTGTCGTGGTGTCCATACGATCCACCAATACAAGTGAGGCAGAATTTGGAGGAAAGAGGTTGCTTTTTAAAACTAGATTAACTTTTTCCCTTCCTGTCACTCATTACCAGCAGAGCTGCTCCGGCAGATCCTGCCCTATCCCCACATGAATGCGTGTTTTAGCACATCCCTGAACAGAAACACAGATGTACGTGTTCTGTAAACGTTCCTAAATCCATCATTGCCTCACCCAAGGGGATCTGCAGAACCTTAAGACCACTCTTTTTATTCACTTCATTTATCTAATGCCATCTAGAGGCAGGTGATCTGCTTTGGCATCAATTGCTTTGGAAAATATTTTCCACTTCTCTGGGATTACAGCTGATTTTTTTAAATGAGGTTCACTGGTGTCTTAACCCAAATCTGGGCAAGTGGAAAGAACCAGAGAAGCCAATCACAGTCCCTGGCAGAGCTGTAAGGATGGAACCCTCACTGCACATCCAGGAGAATTTCTGTACAGATCTATGGGTGAAACCTGGATGGTTTCTGTGGCTTCTGTAGCAAGGCTGGGTCTCCCACTTGGTGATCTCAGTGCCTCCTGTGGCTATGCCTATTTTCTTCTGGAGGAGGTGAGCAAGGAGAAGCATCCTAGGAAGAGAATTAGGGAGGCACTGAATGGTTTAGGGGTAACCATGCTGGTTCCTGTCTGCACTGAAGGCATGTCAGACACTGAGTAAATATTCAGTGATGATTTATTGTCTGGTCTTTATTATTATTACAAAAACAAAGCAGATATCAAAAAACAGCAAAGATTTCACAAGGTCCCCAACAGTTTTACACAACTGAACTGTAGTAAAATAGTGAAATTAAAACACATGTATTTCAGTCCTGGCCCTAAACCTTCTATGGTGATCCGTGGTCTGGGATGCCCTGGGCTTTCCTAATTCTTTAAAATACTCCTCTTTATTTGGGAACCTGACTGGCCCACTAGCTAACATGATGAGGCACAATGCAACAGCAATGTGAGCTGTCTGGTATCCTTACAGACCCTACACAACCAGAAAACAAAACAGGAGAGCTCTGCAAGGATGGTGTGGATACCAGGATATGTTTCTCAGACTACCCCAAGCAGCCATTTAGTTGTGCTTGACAAAACCAAATCACTTTCCAATTGCTGAAAGGTGATTTGCTGTGTAAAAGCTGCTTTTTCTTCTCCTCCTCAGGATCTTTGCTCCCCAAAATAAGAAGAGTTCACTGGGCTGGGCTCCAGTGTAAATGGACCATTAACCTTTTAAATTCCACTTTCTAAACTGCATGATGGACAACTCCATCCCACTGTGACCCTCCTGCTGTGGACCCAGCATCAGACTGCTTGCAAGGAACCTGAGCAGGTTAAGGAAAATACTCAGTTCTCTGGAATGATAACTGGGGTTGGAAAAGAGCTTTTTTTCTCTCCTACTCACGCGTGTACGGTCACAAGTTGACCAAAGGCAACATGGTCCAGTTACCTGTGTTAATAATAGCTGCCCCACTTCTCAAATATCAAGATTTTCGCTCTAAACACTGCTTGGCTAGCAAAAAGAATTAAGACATTGTCCTGTGTCCCTCAGCATTTGCTCAGAGAGTCAGGTCCAAATCTGCCACGATTACACACAAATGCAAATCACCCTAAACACTGAATTGTTTACATCACTGAACACATCACTGAAAGGCTGGCGAGTGCCAGATATTCCTGTTCCAAGTTAAAATTCCACCTTCATAATTTTCCAGAATTGAACCACAGAAGAGACCACAATGCACATCATTGGTGGGGTATGACAGAAGCAGCAGGGCGAAGGCAAAGCTTGGGGACAGGGCTGCCCAGGGGCGGCCCTGCCGGGAGGGGGATCGGGGGTTGTACCAGCGGCTCCCTGCTGGAGTTACACTGTCGCTCCCTGCTGGAGTTACACTGTCTTCCTGGCAGTCAGAACGCGCACGATGGACCCAACTCCTCCGGCAGCCAGCGCCTGGGAAGGGAAACATAGCAATGAACACCAGGCCAGGGCAGCTACAGCCTGGAGCTCCCTTCCAGGACCTGAACGATGGAGAAGGACTTTGGACGTGGCCTGGAGTGACAGGACAAGGGGGAGGGTGTAGGGTTAGGTATCAGGAAGAAATCCTTCCCTGTGAGGGTCGGGAGGTCCTGGCACAGGTTGCCCAGAGAAGCTGTGGCTGCCCCATCCCTGGAAGTGTCCAAGGCCAGGCTGGACAGGGCTTGGAGCAACCTGAGATAGTGGAAGGTGTCCCTGCCCATGGCAGGGGATTGGAATGAGATGAGCTTTAACGTCCCTTCCAACCCAAACCATTCTTGGAACCTATGGAATTACCTCTATCACATTTATATTGCAAATGAGCATCTGCCTGCCCTCCACAAAACACCAGCAGCCAGGGTGCCAGGGTACGATAATCACACTCACTTTCAAGAAAGCTATTTAACTTTAATTAAGCTTTCATTTCCCTGCATAACCAAGCTGCAAATTTTGCTTCCCTCCAGGAAGGAAATTCTCCTTCTGCCTACTTGAATCACAAGATGAAACCATTTTGTTTGCCTCAGTCTAAGAGAAACCCAACTTTTAACTGTTGGGTGTTTACCCAGGGAAGCAGCAGTGGGCAGGACATACAGCTCAGCTGTGAGCTCTGGGCCGTACTCTCGTCACAGCCTGAATCTGGCACTCGAGCCTTACCAGGCAGGAAGGGGGGGGTTCTTGCCAGGCTCAGGGCCTGGGCACTCTGGCAGGAGCTGTCCCCATTGCACGCACCTTCTCGTGCCACTGCAGCAGCACAGCACTGCTGTTGTCGGAGGGGCTCTCAAAGCCCTTGTAGATGTACTTCATGAGCAGGTCCACCCCATTCTTGTCCAGTGACTGCACCGCCTTCTCAATGTCATTGGCTTTGAAGGAGATGAGCACCTTCAGCACGATGCTCTCGGCACGGTCCTGTCAACAGGCAGGCACAGACACAGCCATCCTTGTGTGAGGTGCAGCCAAACACTGCTGCCCTCTCCAACAAACAGATTAGAGCATTTTCTCTTTAACAACTCTGAAGAGGACCGTGTGTGAAGAGCTTGTCACAGTAAGATATAACAGACACATCCTCCCAAGGATAAATAATGTAAAAGAGTTTAGTGCATTTGCCCTGCTTTAGTTTTTCTGCCTCTGTTAGTGTTTGCAATTCTCCACCCCTTAAATTAAGTTATGGCTGAATAGTAAATGTTCATATGGAAGCTCAAGATCTATCAGGTTCCGAAATAATTATAACAATCAAGTGGTTGTCTGGCCCCCCTTCCCACCAGAGCCTTTTCCTGTAGTGTTTAATGTGACACAACCATTATAATCCAGGTAAATGCCACTGGCAGCCTGGAAGAGGTGACTGCTGGAAGCCATGTGTTTTCCAAGCAGTTAACTGCTGTCCCAGGCACAGCAGCATTAATATTGTGCATTAATAACCATTGATATGGATGTTATTTCAGGCCAGGGAATGTGTGTGGTGTGCTTATAGCAGCAATTAGCCACGTAACCAGCAAAGAGCAGCTCTTCCTATTCATCCATCACTAACTGAGGCGGGATGAGAGAAAAGAAGTCTCAGGGTTGCTGGACTTTTGAATAATTCCATCACACAAACACTTCAGGCAGCTTCCCCCTACAGAAACTGTGGATGTCAGTTTTCCTGCCCAATTTATTATCCCGTAATCACTTGGCTTAGCAAGACTTTCACATGACAGTAAGTAAAAACATAAAACTTCCAAAGGTAACTAAAAATTAAGGCAGATATTAATGTTCAGTCATTCTCCCCTCTTCAATTCCACCACCAAGTATATTCTTAAATCCCTCAATAGAGGGCTAATGGAAACAAGTCATTAATGTGAGGGCAAAGCTATACAGCCCTATTTGTAACAGCTGGTTCTCAGAGCCCTGTAAAACCCTTCAGGAAAGGGCTGGGGCTGCAGGAACAGCTCTGTCAGGGCAGCAGCAGGGAACCGTGCCCCTGGGCCTCTCCTTGGGCAGGGAGAAGTGACTGCAGGCACTCACCAGTTGGGCAGTGCCACATCTTATCAGCCTGTTCCTCCCACCACTGCAATCATGAGCCATTCAGGACTCACCCTGGGGAAATGCATGCACCCAGCAGACTCCCACACTCTGTCACAGGGGGAGGGCTTGCTTTTCCTGAGGTTTAACAGCTTCACTTTGATTGGATGTGATCAAAACCAATTCTTCCTTTTTTGTAGGTTCACTGCTGGTGGTTTCATTAGTCAGAGATGACAACTGCAACCCTGGTTCCCTCAGCACACAACAATTACATCTCTGAGCTGCCACATCTGGCCTGAGTCAGACATGGGCACCTGGTGACACCTGGGCACATAAAACACAACCAGCAGGAGAACCACACCTGATCCAGCACCAAGGTAAAGGTACCTGGACAGGTGACATCTGAGCTACAGTACTTTGAACAAGATTAAAACACTTGTGGTCACAGATGTTTCAACATCAGGGAATACCCTAAAACCTGCTTCTCTGGCCTCATCAAGGTACAGCTGATGGCACAGAGGTAACAGACACAGGAAAGAATTTTTAGGGAGTAACCCATAAGCGAGTCAGTCGCTATTTTACCTTCACTGCCTGGTTCTTTGTGTTGATGGGAGGGTTCTTCAGAGCCGCCTGCAGTGCAGCCATCATGTTCCCTGTGCCAGATGGTTAAGGACCAGACACCAACTACATGGACATCAAGTACCAGGACAGCCATACTCGTAGCTGGCTTATGCATGACTGAAAACACTCTGATGCAATGATTCCCTCACCAGCTAAGAAGAGATTACACCCTAAGGCTGCAATTTTCAGGCCATTTGAGGCAGGAGCAGCACCAACAAGCAGCTGTATAGTTCCAGAACTGGACAATACTTCCTAGGCCTGTCCTTGAATGAGGATGCAAGTGAAACAAGACATTCTCCATCACTTCTGCAATCTGCAGCCCTCGAAAACAGGCCTCAGCTTGGCACATCCAGCCCCAGCAGCCACCGGGACAGCAGGAGCCCTTGAGAAGAGTGACCAGGGGTCAGCTGGGCGAGGCAGCCCTGGAAGCGGGCACGGGGAGCTCTCTGGGCACAGGAACGCCCCTGTTTGCATCTCCCCGGGACACCTCCCTGAGCGCAGCCCTGGGGCACTGCTGCTGCTGCTGCTGCGGGCAGGGGAGGAAGCTGGGCCGCCTTCCTGCTGCCAGCCCCTTCCCCCTTCAGCCTCTTCCCCTTCCCTCTGCCAGCCCCTTCCCCCTTCAGCCTCTTCCCCTTCCCTCTGCCAGCCCCTTCCCCCTTCAGCCTCTTCCTGCTGCCAGCTCCTTCCCCCTTCAGCCTCTTCCTACTGTCAGCCTCCTCCCCCTTCAGCCCCCTTCTGCTGCCAGCCCCTTCCCCCGCCAATCCCTTCTCCTCCAACCCCTTCCCATCGCCAGTCCCTTCCCCTTCCAGCGCCTCCCGTCCGCCGCGGTGCCCGCTCGCGGATGTTCCCCTATGAGGCCGCCCCGGCGGCGGCCGCGCCCGCTCCGCCCCCGCCGCTCCCTTCAGGATATTGCCGCAGGCACGAGTCCACCTCGCCCTCATCGGGCCCCGCTTGCCCGTCGCCCCCGTCCTCCTCATCCACGAACTTGTTCTCGTCGTACTCGTCCACGTCCACCCGGCGGAACCGCGCCGAGGATACCGTGTGCTTCGCCATGGCCGTGCCCGCCCCGCGCAGCCGCCGCCGGCCCGGGCCCAGCCCCGCCCAAGCGGCGCCGGCGCAGCGGGAGCGCTGTCAGGGAGCCCCGGAACGGCTTGCGCTGGAAGGGAGCTCAGAGCCCATCTCATCCCGCCCCTTGCCACGGGCACAGGGACACCTTCCGCTATCCCAGGTTGCTCCAAGCCCCGTCCAAGCTGGCCTTAGACACTTCCAGGGATGGGGCAGCCACAGCTTCTCTGGGCACCCTGTGCCGGGGTCTTCCCTCACAGGGAAAAACTTCTTCTCAGTAGCCAATCTAAACCTACTCTCTTTCAATTTGCAGTTTGACAGATTCACAGAATATTCGGAGTTGGAAGGGACCCACAAGGATCATCGAGTCCTCGGTGTTACTGTCACCGTGCTCTGACTGACTTTGAAGCCATTCACGCTTGTCCTGTCATTCCAGGCCCTTGTAAATACCGCGTCCCCGTGTTTCCCGTCAGCTCCTTCAGGCACTGCAAGGCCACACTGAGGTCACCCCAACCTTCTCTTTCTCCAGGTGAACAATCCCAGCTCTCCCAGCCTTTCCTCCCAGCAGAGCTGCTCCATCCCTCTGATCATCCTGGTGCCTCCCCTGGGCTCTCTGCAGCAGCTCCAGGTCCTTCCTGTGCTGGGCCCCAGGGCTGGGGCAGCTCTGCAGGTGGGGTCTCACCTGAGCAGGGCACAGGACCACAATCCCCATCCCTCCCCTGCTGCCCACGCTGGGGGCTCAGCCCAGGGCACGGGGGGCTCTGGGCTGGGGCAGGTCCAGCTCTCACCCACCAGCACCCTCAAGTCCTTCTGCCAGGGCTGCTCCATCTGCTCATCCCCAGCCTGGATTGACCCCAGGGGTTGCCCTGACCCAGGTGCAGCACCAGTGCTTGGTCTTGTTAAATCTCATAAGATTCCCATGAGCCACTTCCTGAGCTTGTCTGGGTCCCTCTGTCCACCCCCAGGACAGCTCCAGGCTGGGCAGGACCGCGTGTGAGGTCCGGGTGAGTCCAGAGCTGCCCTGCTTGGACAGTGTGCCCTGTGAGGCTGCTCAGGGAGCCCTTACTCCAACAGCACCTAGTGACCCCGAGTTAAAAAATAGCCACAGCCTGATTGTTATTTTTTTAAGTTACACTTGGACTGTGTAGATAATAATTATACTATTAATAATTAGGAAATGACACAGCTTTGTGAGGTTCCTCTTAATAGAAAACAGCAGCCCTGGAAGAAAAAATAGACGCACACAAATATGTGTCAGGAAAATTAATCCACAAACACCAGATATTTATGTCCAAAAAGGAGACAGAGAAGTCCTGTAACTTTATTCAAATAAAGGGAGAGACCACGGGCATTTCCCATGAGGTCTCTCAAGCTGTTGGAGGACGCAGCCTCCTTTTTATCTTAATTTGATGTCCACATTTCCCTCTCTCTTTCCCCATTGGCTCAGGTACTTGAGAGGTACAGACTTCCCAATGCTTAATACAGACCCCCTTCTAATGTATACCCCTCCTCCCTTTTTCTTCTTCCTTGTGTCTCTGTTCTTTTTCTTTAAGTCCAGAGATTTAGCATGGCCTTGAGTGAGTAACAGTCTGTGTCAATTAGTGGAATTCCTACGGAATTTCTGTGGAATTTATGGTTCCTCCCATTGCTTCTTTCACCTCTCAGTATCTGGCTTTATCTATCGGCCGGCCCACAGTTTGTTTGTAAAGACAGCTCGTTCTTATTCCTTTCATATATATGCATATATTACACCCACCACCCCCTTATTACACCCACTCCCCCCTTATTATGAAGAAAACAGCTGGTGGCAAAGCTTATTCCTGTATCAGCCCTACCTGCAGGACCACCTTCTTGACAGAGGAGGAATTTAGGATGTGTCACGTGTTCCACCAAAGTTGCCTCAGCTTGGGAAGCTGCAATCCAGCTGTAACTGTGGTTGTAGCTTGGGGACTGCTGGCATTTTTCTGCTGGAAATTGGCTTAAGGGCAACAAATTAATTGCAGGAGGTAAACAGGCTGTCAGGGAGTCACAGAATGGTTTGGGTTGGAAGGGACCTTAAAGGTCATGTAGTTCCAACTGCCTGCTATGGGCAGGGAGTTCTTGGGGTTTGGGGCTTACTGCTCTGGCTTTTAAGGTAGAGAATTTAAACAAAAATATGTTCATAATCAGTTATTTGAGACCCAGAGCTATTCCATGGATAAAATTTGGCAGGAGGGGACTTAATTGGTGTTTTTTGCTATCTGTGATCTCAGTTTCACACCAAAAAGCGGATGGATCAGTGCCATCCTTAGGGCGGGTGTGTGCCATGGGGAAACACTTCAGAATGAGGACTTCCACTGAATTATTCCTTTGGCATTTTTAAATGCCTTACAATATTTCTGGGTCTGGGGTATAGCTGTTCCATCTGAGAGGGCAGAAACACGCCTGGGAAAAGCCCTCCTTGGCTTGGAGACATCAGAGGAAGCAGACTGCCTTTCATGGCTGGGAAAGGCTGCTTGGAGGCCAGGCTGAGAGACGAAAAGGCCTTTAAATTCTGCTGTCCAGCTGGGTTCCCCTGCATTCCCTGCGGAAAGCCTGTCCTAAAATACGTTTTAACTGCTGTCAGGTTAATTCGATGTGGGTTTTGTGGACCTGCCGGCAGAGCTGGCTGACAAGGGGCTGCCCCCGTGAGGCCACACACAAAGTGGCAGAGCAGGTATGGCCACGCCTCTCCTGGAAGCCTCTGCAGGGTCACCCGGGGCCAGAGGCTGCAGAGGTCCCGCAGAGCCCCGGGGAGACTGTCCCTGCAGGGATAGGGCTGGGAGAAGGAGATGCAGAGCGAGATGCGGGGGTGCCTCAGCAGGAAGCCGAACATTTTCCTCACGCAGCAGTGCTGGGCCTCGCTGCAGGGTGAGAAATTGGAGTAGAGGGTGATGCAGCTGATGCTTGCCCAGGCAGCTGTGACTGCATCCAGGTAAGCGCCTGCCTCAAACAGCACAGCCTCGGGGTGCTTGCCTTGGGCACTGCAGCTTGTGGCGTGGCCTTTTTGGAGGACTCTGCCCGAGCAGCTCCTCAGCTCATAGAAGAGAAGGTGCCTGTTTTGGGGATTCACTGGGGGTCTGCGTGGGAAGCCAAAGACCCTGTGGAATTCTTTGTATGGGACTCTGGCTTCTTCCCCCGTCCGTATGTGGTAGGGACACTTGGCACACGCGTGGGTCTGCCTCTGCCAGCAGCAGGTCTTTACCACAGTGCCCCGGTGTGTCAGGAATTCTTGGGAAACTGTTTTCTCTCCCTTATTCATGTTGTATTGAAAAATCTCCCAGTTTATGTGCTATAGAGCTGACAGTCCTAAATGAAAAAGAAAAGTAGTATTTTAATTCAAATTTTTGGTTTGTTTTGCACTTCAACTACCTAAATAATAGTGGACAGTCTCTTCCAAAAGCTATTGGAACTTGTAGCAGCGTATGGTAACTTGGTTGATGACACAGAGAAAAAAAACTCTTGGAGCCTGGGGGTATTATTCACAAATCAGCCTTTTTGCTAAAAAAAGACTAAAAATTTCTCTTTTACCCTAGAGATGAGAAACTGCACAATAGAAACAGCTACACTTTTCAGGATTGTTACAGGTGATTCCATTATTCAATCTGGCAAAACAAACATGCAAACACCACCAAAAAAAAGAAATTAAAATGGTGTAATTACCATGTCAGCAGGTCCAGCTCAGGGTAGTAGCAAATATTTATCTGATTTCCTTCAGTGGCTTTTTAAGTGTCCAGTTTAGGGCTCTTGCAATCTTTCTTTGCAAATTCTGTGGTGCAGAAGAAGGTTCCTCCCTGGTCTGGGCAGTTCAGTGCAGAAGGATCTTTCCCAGTGCAGGGGCTTGGCCCCACTGAGATGGTGACAGCAGGCGGGTTCCTTTAGGTGTTTCCAGGTGCCAGGTGCTGGGAGACAGGAACACAAACAGAATTTGCCTTTGCAGGGCCAGGCATCTCTGGGAGTTGAGCTACTGTTCTGTGCCTGTCAGTATTTTTTTTTCATTTCTCAAGTGATACCATTGCCCTTTTTTAGTAGTGAAGTTTTGCTACAAGATTGTTATAGATGAAATCTGGGTGTCCAACTGAGTTTCTTCCCAAATGATTTGTGTATTTATCTGCCTGATGTGCCAGCTGGGCAGAAAACTCCTGTTGTACTTCTGCACCAAGGTTTTCCCTTTCTTAGGAAGTTTGTGTCCCCCTCCCTGAGGCTGTAATTCCAGGGAGCAGTGGGCCATTCCGTGAATAAGCTCAATCATGCTTTGTGCCAGGGTGCCAGAGTAGGGCAAACACAATTTTTGTGGGGATGAACAGCTTTTGGCTCGAGCAGGAAGTCATCTTCACTGCTGCTCTTTTTGCCCCTCATCATTCCTGGATCCTGTTTAATTCTGTTGCTGCTCCACTGTAAAACTTTGCCATCTGCATATTTTATCCCAGCTCACTTCTGCATTCCATCCTCTGCCAGTATTTCATTTTTTCCTTAAATTCCTCATTTCATTAATTTGCTTTGCTTTCCACTCCTGACTCTACACTGACTTCCGTATATTTTCCTCATGTATTTTCACATATATATGTGCTGTAGTTCCTTCCTGATCCAGGCCATTGTGCTGTTCTCATTCAGATTACTCCTGAAGATTGGCTTCCTGACATCAGGAATGTTCCATTTGTCATTTCTGGTGTTTCTGTACATTTTGGGTGGTCAGTTGTGCTCTATTCTGTGCAGTGCAACATCACCCTGGCAGTGCTGTGCCTCGGGAAGTAGAAAATGCCTCTGCCCCCTGGCATAAAGGAGGGGAGGTCTGGAGAAACGAGTGTTTTTCCTTTGAGAGGGATGTCAGGAGAGGGTGTCACCCCCTCGCCAGTTCTCCTGTAGGCTGCCAGCGCTAAAGACAATTGAAAAACCTACAAATCTGGGATAAAGTTCCGATTCCTCCCGTCCCTGCTGGTGTTCCTGCAGAGTTGGGATGGCCACACGATGGCAATGTCGCACCTCAGGGATGTGTGTCGTTTTCTGCTGGATGGAGCCGATTGCTTCTCGAGCTCCGTTTAAGTATCTCTAGAGGTTTTCCACCAGAGGCACTGGAAATTTTACATCTCCCCCTGACAACTTGCCTCTTTTCCTTTGGTTGGTGCTTTGCAAAACCCATCAAATTTTCAATCTCCTCAATCAACAGCATCACTTCCTTACAGGATGGGAGTCAAATCCCAAACTACCCTATTGGATGGATTAATTGGAAGAGTGTTCCCACTACCCAAATGCATTTCTGGATGTGCAGCATTGGCCTTTGGCTCCTTTGCCAGTGCTGTCCCTCTCCATGAGTCACCATTCTGATACAGGAGATAGTGTCTGATGGATCCCTAGGAACCCAAAATGATGTTAACAGATCCATGTTTGTCTCTATCTCTATATCTCTATCTCTATCTCTATCTCTATCTCTATCTCTATCTCTATCATCTCTATCACTATCACTATCTCTATCATCTCTCCAATTATATTAAAATTATAATTCTATCTTTGCCCCTTCCCAACTATATTTGGAGGGGACTGGGATATAATTATAACTTTAAGAAATTATTTCACTTCTTGCTAAAATGCCTCTCTGGGGTAGCGGGCAGGAGGTACTGATTAGTGCCGCACAACAAGGTACAAATGTTCACAAGGAGGAAGTGGAGAGGAATGCTTTATCCAGTGAAAACCACAGGGAAAACAGTCCCTAATGACTCCATCTGGAAGTGAGCCAGGGTCCAAGCCGTATGTTCTGCACCTAGGGAAAAACACCCTAATGATCAGGGCTGGGATTTTCTTTATCCAAATACTAGATAAACCCTGGTATCTCTCTAGGCTAAAAAGCATGCAGAAATTCTGATCCATCCCAACGTGGCCAGTTTGGACCCGATGTTACTGATTTAAATGTGTGATTTTGGGATTTCTGAAGTTGTCTTTTGGAAGCAAAATTGCGTGCATTGATTAGACAGAAACTGATGCATCATTATATGGAATCAGGATGTTTTATTCCCCAAACTAAACCATGGTCTGCTGGTATAAGTGTTGCTGTGTGTATGGGGAGGGGGGTGTTGAGCTTCCCCTGAAATACTGCACTCAGGACAAGGATGCTTCCTCTCTTTTGTGCCTCTGAAATGCAAGTGTTGAAATTCTGTTGCATTTCTTAGTACAGCCTGGTGCAAAATAATCTCTGCTGGAAGCATTTTACACGTCTTCATTCAGTAGGGAGTTTATCTGAGTTCAAAGTCCAGAGCAGTCACATGGTCCCGTAATCAGCTGGAGACTCCACGTTCCTGCACAGCCCTAAGGTTTTAAAAATAAGAAACAAAAGATATGAGGGAAGAAGCAAGATCTGCTGCTCACAACCACATCCAGACTATTTGAACCTGTGCTGTGGTGGCATAACCTGCCTCCACGCTGCCCGGTCTCCAGCTCATTGAACATGAGAGTGTGGGACATCTCGTGCCACAGGAGTGCTGCTCCTGGCTCCAGAGCGGGGCCCTGGTGCTCTGCACTCTGCCAAGGGGCCATAAAGATTAGCCAGGATTTAGGTCCTGAGCTGGGAATGTTTCCTGCTTGGGCTCCTGTGAAAGTCAGACCTTCACAAAACTGTTCCACCAAATCTGCCTCATCTGGCTTGTTTAGCCTCAAAGTGATTGGAATTACCACCTCACTTCCAGAGATTTTTCCAGGGCTTCATTATCTTGATTGTTTCCCTTTCTCTATGCCTAAAAATATTTTTCCCTTTTCTGTCTATTAAGAGTAGAATTGAAACCCACAGAGCAGTAAGGGGAATGACAAATAAGGACATTTACATGCCACAGACAGGGTAACCAGGTTAAATTTTAGGACAGCAAAAATCATAAGGAAAAATTACAGAAAAAACCCGGGATTTTGATTATTAAAAAAAAAAAAATCAATCCCATTCTATTGAGTGTGGTCACACCAGAGATTATAGGTGGAGAAATTCTTCCATATTAATTATAAAGTGTTATCAGGATGCTTTATTTGTCAAGCAATTGGACAGATTTCCTCTTGCCCTATGAAAGAGCCAGGGAACCTGCCAAGAGCCTGTGTTTACAGATAGAAAATATAGAGGAACAAAATGAAAGTTTAGCGATGGAAGGAGAAGAGACCTTTCATATATTGCACATAACAGATAATATATATTTCACACACACACATATATGTATTTATAACATATATATATATATAAAATAATCTGCTTCATCTTCTTTCCCTTTAAAATGAAGATGATTCTTGGGACTCAGAGAGACATATTTCATTCTTAGAAAATATCAGTTCAGAATGTAATTTAAGATTTGGGGTCAAATGATGAGTGTGCACACAGATTTGCTTCCATGCTGATCAGTGGAGCTCAGACAGTTTCTAGAAGCACAGGACCAGGAAAAGTGGTGGCTATGAGACAGACAGTAAAGGTCATTTTAATTTTGGTAGGATCTATGAGCCTTGTACATGTAGAATATTGCACCAATGTTCAGTCCAAATCTGATCTCGTTTCCAGCTGTCTCCTTTCAGGCCCTTCTCTAGGAATGAAGGGAGCTGTGCTGGCAGAAAACCCACTGGAGTTGTGACTCTGTTCACAGAGTAAACCAGGCAAATCCTGATTGCCAGTGCAGTAATTTCACCTACCATCTCCTCCTTCCAGAGCAACTGCCTGGCGATTCCTATCAAACTGAAAAATGCTGGCTGTATGTCAGGGAAAAAGAGAAGGCAGAGTTGGGTGTTCCTTGGGAACACCCAGAGTTGCTGGGGATGCTTTAACCATAGGCTGTGAGCCTGGGCATCCCAAACAACTCATATTTCTCTATCTGGATACCCCATATTCTTTCACTATGCAGGGATGAGTGTTGGCTAAATAACATGATCTAAGGCCTGCAATTTTCTAAAAGAATAAGACTTTTTATAGTGTAGGAAAACCTGCTTTCAATTGCCATTGTTCGGCATTACTTCAGTCAATGAAAACAAAGTAAGCTTGGGAACCTGCCTGGAAGCCATGTGATTTCAGGGTATTGCTATTTCCCTTTTTAAGAGGAAGGAAAGCCAACTTTTTTCTTTTTGTCATGGTTGAATACTCTGACGTGTCCACTATGGAGGTGGGGAATTCACTCCAGCTCCTGTGATA
The DNA here is from genome assembly GCA_013399195.1 of Dicrurus megarhynchus. NCBI lineage: Eukaryota > Metazoa > Chordata > Aves > Passeriformes > Dicruridae > Dicrurus > Dicrurus megarhynchus. The sequence continues at coordinate 336,602 of VXAD01003101.1, read as the reverse complement.
TGTGTAGGGCAGCTCTATGTGCCCGCTTACGGGCATTTGGAGACTCCCAGACCTGCCTGAGTTTTGCAGCACCCGTGGTGGGCAAGTCCTGCCCAGGAGCTGAGGGTCTCACAGCCTCTCTGGCTGTTGTTCTCTGGGTGCAGGTATGATCCTTATTTACATCGATATGGAATTTGGGTTTAAGCTGCTTCTGGCAGCTTTGCCTCTGAATGGAGTCAGACTGCACTGGTGAAGGCAAGATATATTTATTTTCCTCTATATATGTTGTACTTGCTGTGTGTTTGGTTTAATGAAAGTGTTTCTTCAGACAGTTTAGTTAATTTGGATATTTTGGGGTTTTCATTTTGCCTTGCTGCATTTGTACCAAATAACAGGCCAATGCTTTGCAGGTATTTCTTTGCTGCACACATTCCCCTTTCCAACTGACTCTAAGTGATTATATCCCATTCCTGCATCCCTTCCATCCCTGGAATTGTCCAAGGCCAGGTTGGATGGGGCTTGGAGCAACCTGGGATAGTGGAAGGTGTCCCTGCAGGGGTGGAATGAGATGATCTTTAATGTCCCTTCCAAACCATTGCATGATTCCATGAAATAACCCCTGTTTGCTGGGCAACAATGTTCTATACTTCACTTGCCCCATTCTACATGACCTTTTGTATATTAACAAAGATATTGAATCACAAAGTGAAAACACTGCTCTAAGGTATACTTTTTTTTTAAGTTACACTTGGACTGTGTAGATAATAATTATCCTATTATTAATTAGGAAACGACACATCTTTGTGAGGTTCCTCTTAATAGAAAACAGCAGCCCTGGAAAAAAAAGTAGACACACACATACATATAAATATATTACACCCACCACCCCTCCACCACTCCCCCCTTATTATGAAGAAAACAGCTGGTGGCAGAGCTTATTCCTGTATCAGCCCTACCTGCAGGACCACCTTCTTGACAGAGGAGGAATTTAGGATGTGTCACGTGTTCCACCAAAGTTGCCTCAGCTTGGGAAGCTGCAATCCAGCTGTAACTGTGGTTGTAGCTTGGGGACTGCTGGCATTTTTCTGCTGGAAATTGGCTTAAGGGCAACAAATTAATTGCAGGAGGTAAACAGGCTGTCAGGGAGTCACAGAATGGTTTGGGTTGGAAGGGACCTTAAAGGTCATGTAGTTCCAACTGCCTGCTATGGGCAGGGAGTTCTTGGGGTTTACTGCTCTGGGTTTGTGGCTGAAAGATGGAGGATTAAAACAAAAGTATGTTCATAATCCATTATTGGAGAGCCAGAACGGCCTTTTGGACCTATCATTGTGTAGGCCCTCTCTCAGCTGTAATGGCACCTTTGTTTGCAGTGGGAACATGGTGAACTGGGAAAATTCCCTTTTGGTCTTCATTAAACATTTTTGAAGATACCCTTCTCCCCTCTCTGCACTGTTGCTGGCCTGAATGCCTACATCAAAGGAGGCTGTAAAACAATTCCTCAAATAATTGAGCAGGAAAAGGCAAAACAGTGACCTAGATAAGATACATCTCCAGCAGCACAATAAGCACAATAATGTCCTGAGAAGGGGTTCCATAGTCCCTGGTGTCTCCCTCCCCTGGAAACTAATTAAGTTGTGCTGTGGGAATCTTTTTTTAGCGTACCTGTTTAATATCTGTGTTTGATCTGGGTGGTGTGCTCTGTTCTTGTACGAGCACAGAGACCAACAAAGATTAGGGAGGACAAGTTAGCACAGGCAGAGGATTTGCTGCCATAAGATTGTTCTGGGAGAGGGCTGCTGCTGGAACTAGTCATAACATGGACGTGATACGCATATTTTCTTAACATTATTTAACATGATTAAACATGTAGGAACAAGTTCATTAATGTCCTGTATGTTGCGTGCAGGGCATTCCTTTAATGTATTTCTATGTTAATCAACATTTAATGAGTTGAATATTCCTTTGGAATATTTATTTTCCGTTCTTCTTGTCTAAATACTGTTGGAGGAACTGCTTTCCTTGTCCCTCAACTGCAGACTGAACCAGAGGAATTTGTCATTTGTCCTCTGAGTAGGCTGAGAGCTGGCAGCAAGGTCACAGGGAAGGAAATCCATAGTGATTAAAGAAAAGGAGGTGGGAGAGGAGGAAGGGGACCCATCCTGTTATGGGGATACAATCGGTGTGAGTGTTGTGGTGACACAGCCTCAGGAAAAGGCCAGACATTCAAATTGGAGTTAAATTGCCTTGGAGGGGCAACACTGTTCCCTCCTCTCCTCCTTCCCTGCCTCACTAAACCTTCAGTGGCCAGGCTGTTGTAAAGGGTTAGTTAGTGTTATCTAGATGTGATTAGTGATGAGAGGCAAGTTAAAAAGGTCACCTTTCCTTAAAAGGAAGAAATGAGTAAAGCTGGAAAAGAGGGGAAAATGCAAGGCTGGAGTGTTATCCAGTATCACTGTCTTAAAAACCCAAATATATATCCCTGTCTGAACCCAATTATCAGCACTGCCTGACTTCCCTGGAGATTTAACTCTTGGGTCTCTTCGAGAACTCAGCTATGATCTCAGATGCTTTGGATTTTGGTGTTTAATTGTAAGGAAATTAGCAAGTAATATACGGATTTTCAAATTAAAGATCTAGGAGCGGTCTGATTGAGATTAGGAGGACCTCATTGGTTTAAACTTGGATTAAACTTCATTTTTCCTTGCACTTGTAAATAGACATTGTGTTTCTCAGGAAAAAACGTAATGTCCATCAAAATAATCTTGAAGGCTGGGGAGATATGGTGATAGCTGCATTGTTAGAATTGCTTGTGGAAAGGGATTTGCAGTAAATCTCTTGGTGTTGAGATTAAACTGGACAATATCCTTACGTGTCTTCATGGCAAGCTGTTGGGATTGCAGCCACAGAATTATCCACAACCATCCACAACCATCCACTGCCTCTTCCAGGCCTCTGGTGGCTCAGGTTTTTACTGAGTCCTGCGTTGTGAGAGCGCTGGAAATAACATCTTACCAGAGTCCTTGTGCACTTCTTTGTCAGTGATTCTCTGCTGGCTTCAGCCTCTCTCTTTCTTTTTGTAAGGCTTTGTTCCGAGGCTGCCGGGCCTGAATGGAGAATAGGAAGTCAGTCCAGCTGCTTTCCTCATGCTGGCATTCTGTGCCGAACAGGAATTGCTGAGCAAAGAACATCCTTTCCCCAGAGAGGTTTGCTGGGGTAGCACAAAGGCAGTCTGGATTTTTTTTTTAAATTAGAAGTTCCTGCCAAATACTGTCATCAAAGGTTGGGGGAGGAAGGGAGGGAGGGAAAGAAATACATGAAGTCTGGAGTCCACTTGGAAGAGCAAGAAGCCTGCCTGGGAGAGTAAGAGCAATGCTTTCTCTACAGAACTCTTGCTTCTTAATTTATAACAGCTTTTTCCAGAAAAGAGGGCTGGGATTTTTTTTTCCCCTTCCCTCTTCCATGGATCTTGGTTCTGACTGTTATTTCTCCGACAGAATTGGAGGGATTATGCAACTTTGCACTTGGTTTTGGACTAGCCAGTGGAACAAAAAATAAGCAGAATTCCTTTTCTTAAGTGGGTGCCAAATTCTCAAGTGACACATCATGCCATGTTGTGGTGATGAATGCACGGCTGGCTGCTTGCATGGCTGAAGCTTAAAGTCTCCATTTTTTCTTAAAAAAAAAAAAAAAAAAGTGGCTTCTTTGCTTTCTTTCTGCTTTGCAAAGGAAAAGTTTAGAAAACAATCCATAAAGAATAATTGACATGTATTTGGGGGAAGAGGAAGATATGGAGCCATTTCACTTCTTGTTGCGTGTTTAATCCAGGATAAATCTGTAATAACTGAAGCATACAGGGGCCTGATGCTGTCTAGTGCTGGATGGGGAATGCATTGGGTAGTTTATTGAATTCCTCAGTGCACTGGTGACCACTTTATTTGTACTTTGGTATTATTTTGTAACGTTTGACTCTTTCTGGTGTTCTCGCTGGCAGTATTACCAAAGACTTGCCTTGCAGTTTGAATAGGCCTCTCTAACAAGGTGGCTTCAGGTCAGAACTGAATTCTGGATGAAAGATTGTATGTTTAAGCTCATTATTTTTGAGGATGTTGCAAAATCCTTGTAATGCAGAAGGCAGATGTGGCTATACCAGGATTGAAAACTTGCCTATCTGGTGCACGTATATGTCCTGACAATTCAGTTGTGGACAAGTATGAAGTAACTTTTCCTCCATGGATCTCTCAGTGTTCATCTCATAACGCAAAGTGAAAGAATTTAATACTCCTTTTACTTTTCAGTGTGTGGTTTAATGATTTTTAATACAACTGCATATTGTATACATATCTACTCTAGGTTTTGATTTCCAATCCAGCTCATCTCCTTGAGCATAGTAACATATTGCACAATTAATTTGCTGTTTATAATATGCCCCTGAAAAGAGGCTCTTCCATCCTGTTTATTCCCGTGTTTCCAGCTGATCTCCACAGAATAAAACAGTGGCTTCTGTGCCAACTTTTGTTACAATTTTGCATAACTGTGTTCAACTTTGGCCAGTTTCGAAGGTCTTGGGTTGTGTTGAGGAAGTCTTTCTGTAAAACCTTAAAAATACATTTTAGTATGTCATCCCAATACAATGGATAGGGTTTGAGCCTGCTAAGTAAGTTGTCAGTAGGCTAGATGCTAGACCTGAATTTTCTCTAAAATTTTCCACTCTGTTAGCACCTATACAAGAGGATTTCCTCTTCACAGGGCTTTGGCTTTTATTTTGATTTTTGGACTTTGTCTAATTCTTCGGTAAAGATCATCTGGAAGAGAACTGGGGGAACTGTCAAAACACAGGTTGTTTCCTGACATTGTCTAGACCATTGTGGACTTCCATCTCCTTCCTGCCTTTTGTTCCTGGGTTGATAATGTTGTCTTTAAATAAGTTCAAACAAAATTAGATGTAATAGAGCTGGAAATAGAAACAAGTATCCTTAAATTAATGTCTTTGCTGTCTGAGTACACTGTGCCAATAATAATAAAGCCAGGTGATCCCAGAGGGGAGTGAAGTGTTTACAGCCTGTGGGTCTAATCCTGTCACCTTTCCCTTGCAAGTGAATCTGCTGAAGTCACCAGCAGCACTTCAAGGAAGTGACAGAGGGATGACAGCAGCAGCCAGGTAGCAAGAGAGATTGCTTTTTAGCTGGAGTGTGCTGCTCCCAAAAATTCACAGCATTTTTAACAGGCGTTGATCATTTGTTCAAATGAGTTGTGCTCTATTACTCTGCATCCCAGTGGCACCAGTGTCAGGAGTGTTGGATGTTGGACTCAAGGAACCCATCGTAAAATCTCTCCTTGCACTGTAACAGTGCCTAAAGGTCACAGTGAGGGTTTATGCCCTGTCCTGGGACACCTGCAAGTGGGCAGGAGTCTGTCTCAGGGCACAGCATGAAAATCAAAAGGCAGAACAGAGGTAGAACAAACCAGGGGAAGGATGTAGGGCAAAGGATGAAGGCAAATACCAACAAAAGCAAGTATTTATAGCTCACTAGTGTTATGCCTCAAAAAGGGCTGTGCATTTTTTAGCATCTGTTAGTAAAGGGAATATTGCTTCTGTCCCATTGTTGTGATCTACAGATGCATTTCTGGCATCAGGATAAAGATGCATCTCAAAGCTGGGTGTATACTTTTGAAATGGGTTACCAAGGGTATAGTGGTAGTATATAAAAGACAAGACCTTTATCCTTGGGGAGCTTCTGGTAGGCATTGATCTGTGAGAAGAAGCACCAGTAGAGATGAAAAGCTTCTAAAATGAAAATAAGGAGAGTCAAAAAGTGAGATTGAGCTTTGAGGGGTGTTAAAATTGAGTATTAAATAACTGAATGAAAAAGAAAGTCTTAATGCTGCATTTTCACTGGTTTGGTGAAAATGGGTAGGAATGTGGGCTTTGGGAAGCTCAGGGTCTGCAGTAAGTGGAAGACAAGAGCCACAGCAGCAGAAAGGGAAAAAGTTCGAATTGACTTATGCTGATAAAAGCGTTTTTGCCTCCCCAAGCAAAATAGGCCACTTCAAGAAACATGTTTAGCACTCATTTATTAAATCAGAGTGGATGTAACAATGCCTTTGTGTGTGTAGCTGGCACTGCATCTGATGGACATGACTGAGCCTCTTCCTTATCTGTGTCATGACTTTACTCAATTGTTGTGTTTCACGAGAGAGAGAACATAATGGACATTAAAAGCAAATGTGTTGCTGTCTGCCATTCAAAACTGCCTTTGTCTTGTTTTCCAGCAGTTACAGAATTTCTTCTCCAAGGGTGGAACTTGCTGGAGAGTTTTTAGATGATGAAAGAGCAACTCCCCTGAGTAAGATTCATGGAAGCTGAAGAAGGCAAGTCACTGTTGTACAGACTGTAGGATATTTTAGAGATGGAGGAGGTAAAACCAATCAAAGAAAAAAATAACTCAAAACCCCCAAACCCCCGTCTCTGCAAACCTTGATTTTATTGCACTGCACTCAAAAGATAATAATTTCTAATTCAGAGATTCCTGTGTTCAAGGCTGCGGTAGTTAGTAAAGCCCCGAAATTTTAATTGTTTGAGGAGTATGTATGATGAAAAAACATTATGTGGTTGCAGAGGATCCACTGTATCTATTTCTAGAGTTATCTGTTACATATTTGTTTACAATTCTCTTGTTTGTGGCTCCTTCCTGCTTAAAAGAAAGCTGTGGAGAAGCTTTTTGATTTAATAGGAGTCCGATTTAATAGGGCCTCCTGGGCTCTGTAGAAGGGTTATAAAATCTTTGTAGGATTTGGTGAATCAGATAGAATGAATGTAGCATAAAAAAACCAAGAGACCTGCAGATAAGATGAATTGTTGCTTCCCCTCAATTATCTCCCTTTTAGCCCAATGAAGAGGAGAAGAAATGATGACAGCTCTGGCTTACTGTTGCCTGAGTGCTGGGAAAAAAATTGAGAAAGCTTGCAAGACTTTTTTTCAAATCTGGCTGAGAAAACTGTCCATGGTGTGCAACCATCTCCAGCACCCAGAAGATCTCTCTGATATGACAGACATCCAGCAGGCTCCTTAAATTGGGGTCTAGGAACTTCTGAGTATCCTGAATATCCCACAATAGAGGGGGGACATAGTTTTTAAGTTTAATATGGATAATTTAGACTAAAAAAGCAAATAACACAAACTATGATAAGAATACAAAGATTTATGATTAATTTATCCCTGTTATTTTAGAGGTAAAGAAAACATGAGCACTGGGATTTGTTGTAGGAACAGCATTTAAATTCAAACTCTTCATTTACCCATTGTGGAAATGAAGTGTGTGCGTGAAGGGAATGAGTCAAACCTAAGACATGCTGCCATCTGATTATAACCCAATGGGTGGGAGGGCCAAAGTCCCTGGGCTTTGAACTAGTTAGATATAAATACAGAGCTCACTGGCAAAGGTCTACTCAGAGGGACAGGAGGCCCCAGACAGAAGGGGAAGTACTCCCAGTATCCTAAATAACAGACACTCCAATATAATTATTAAACCCAGAGTCCTCTGGGGAGTGCTTGGACTAAAGGATACTGGAGTGATACAGGCTGCTAGGGGAGGAAATATTTCTTTTTTAAGAGGAAAAATGAAAAAGAGTCTGTGCCAGAATTTGGAGATGAAAATCCTTATAGCCAACAGAGATTTATCCTCTTTAAACATACTGTAACAGGGCCATAAAAGGCAAATGTGCAGTATATCTGTAACCAAAGCAAAATTAAACAGGGCAGAAGGGAAAAAGCAATGTTTGTAAATGGGAAGTTTTGAGAACTCATTTAATCAAATAGTTAAATTTCTTATTCTGGAAACTGAAGCTTCCTCGAAAAGAACAGGACCCATGGCAAGTAATTTGGGAATGAGGGGGAGGATTGAGTGACTAACTAGCCAATAATATAAATGATAAATTTGTAAATGTAATGAAAGCAAGAAGCTTCTTATGGAGAATCAGCCTGTGTATAGAGACAAGAGAGCAATTAGGGAAAATCAGCATTGTGCTAAATCAACCCAATACATGTTTGTGCCATGGCCAATTTAATTATTAAACCTAGCTTAGGTGCTGGAAAAAGAGATCTAAAACACAGTGAAGACAATCTTTTGAGTAACAATATGAGAGCCATTTGATTTATTTTATAAGTGACATGAAGATTTTGGCTTAGGCATTTTGGTGTTTTCTGTTATGGCACAGTTGTGTTCTTGTAGAGATAAAATGCTTGCTGGATATATTAGCCTTCTGTTCTCAGTCTCCCATAACGTTTTGTTGGAGAAGGCAGGGATAATTTTTATTAGTTCTGTGTAAGCACTGAGGTTGATTCTGGTCCCATGACAATGGAATTGATGTCAGGAGAGTTACACACAGTCAAATTTGTAATTGAGCAGTGCCTTTTTATATGATTAAAGTATTTATTTTTTGCAGAGAGTTTTTAAATTGTTCAAATAAGGCCCTTGGCCTCTGCTCAAAGGTGAATTTTTTGGAAAGTTTGAGTGAAAACATTTCATCCATGTGTGAATATGAGGAGAGTGGAAAACTATTTTTCCCCTCCATAAAGCCTTTTTGCTGCCTTCTTTTGAACATCTCCGCAGTGTGAATAGCTGAGGTCTGTGGGCTAAAATTTGGCATTGAAATAGCCATAACTCTGAAGTGCCTTAGTTTTGGCTTTGATTTGACTGAGTTGTGAGCCTCAGAAAACCATGTTCTCAGCATGCACTCCAGGGTGTTGTTTCTTCCTTCAAAGCTGCTGAAATGTGCAGCAGAGAGGATTTACTGTGAGCAACTGAGGAGCTCTGCAGCATGAAATTAGAGAAAGATACTGCTCTGAAGCTGCAGGGACACATGGGCACAGAACAGGAACAGGAGACCTCTCAAAGCACTTATGGTTTAAGAGAAGTTCCTGGGTGTTTTGTGATCTGTGAAACTGAAACTTGAGTTCTAGGACCTGCAGCTTCTGTTCCTGCAGGTCATTTCCAAGGAAGAGCAGAGAGTGAGCAGGGATAAGGTGTGGATGAGTAGGGATAGGGCCAAGCCCAGACTCTGAGGCACACAGGCACTACTTGCACGCCTCTGAAGGCAGAGGCTCAGGGAGTACAATCCACTGTTGTTCCTCCCCACCACATAGCAGGGGTGCACTTTCCCAGCGATGTGCCCCTGGTTTTACACACAGGATTGCTTTGAAGGCTTTCCCAATGGGAGTCCAGGGACTCGCTGTTCCTGAAGGAGATATGCCCCCCAGATCTGAGATTATGTCCCTTTGGACAGCACAGCCTGTGAAACAGTGCATGGCTATCTAATTGCAATCACATGTGAAATCAGAGGGCCAAGGACGGCTGGATGTGCTTCCTTAACTACATAATTTTTTTGACTTAGTATAGTTAATTAAGCAGCCTTATGAATCATTAATTTAGTTTTATGTATGGGAGCTCTGGTGCATTTCCTCCGGCATTTTACAATGACGCTGGTTAATATTTGCAATTACTTGAAGGCTTCTGTTTAGTTCTGGTGTCCAGGAAGACAGATTATGATGGACTTGTGTGTCTGGTTCTTTACTGAGCAGCAACTGCATTGTCACATCTTTCAGAGTGAGGGGGGAGCAGTGTTTACCCTTTTGCACAGGAGTGAGGCTTGCAGAGGTTGCAGCCAGTCAAAAAGCAGACATACAGTGTGTAATGTAGCATTTTGTTTGCTTCGATTAGTTAGTAGTTTGTAATTGAAATTTAATGTTTGATTCCAACAACTTTTCTTACTGGCTGGTGTGTAATGATAGTGCATCTCAGTCATTTAAAGAATATATATAACCAAGTTAATTAATTCCAGATGAGGCAGATGGAAGACCTGGCCCACCTCTGCTCCCTTCTACGTTAGCTTGCAGCACGTGCAGAGCATTGCCCATGCTGATGGAAATGTGAGGTATGTGCCTGTGAGGTACTTTGTGCCATAAAGGACCTTCAGGAGATTGCAGTGCACTGAATATTAAGAAGCTCTAAAGCAGCCCATGACAAACTAACTGTGTAATGGAGTGGGAAGCTGGAACTCAGGTGTGCACAATGTAAAGGAACACTCCCAGGTGAGTCTCCTGTGGTGAAGAGCTCTCTGCAGCCAAGCTACGTGTCAGAGTGGGCTGTCAAAGAAACACAATATAAAACTGATTTGTGTTTGGATTTCTATAGTGTCTGCATTATGTAGCTTTTGTGGTTCACCTGCGTATGATTTTTTTTTCTATAGTTTCAATCTTCAGAACTGTAGCCCACGGCACCTGTTAGTTATCAAATTGAGGGCATGTGCCATAAACAGAAAGCAAGAACTAAGTATGGTGTAAAGAAACCAGATGAATAACAACTAATGCAATAGTCTTAGTAGAAACAGTATTTATTTTCTTTTGTAGGCACTCACTTCAAAGGCATCATCCATTGAAGGGCTGTCTCTTTGGACGGCTTTATTCTATATGATGGATTCTTGTATTTCCTATGGAATGAACAGAGTGTCTCATGGAATCATCTTTTTCAATTACAGTTAGGTAATGCCCTTGAGGTGGCATTGCTTTGCAGAAAAAGGTAATACTATAAAAATGTTGACTACAAAGGCATGGTTACTAGGAAGTGTCTTGCATAACCAACACACAAGCAGTTCTGGCTCCTGGCCTACTGAAGCACCAAGGAGTGGAAATTGCTTGAGCTGGCACTGCCATTTGTAATGCAAGGAGTGTTTTTTCTTTTTCTTTTTCTTCTTTTTTTTTTTTTTTTTAAAGAAAAAAAAGGAGACAGTGTTGTGGTTTTTTTTCCCATCTGCCAGGGAACATCCTTGCCCAGCAAAGGTGAGCTGCATGCACACCCCAGATACATGGCTTTGTCCTTTTAGGCTGTGTGATTTCTTTCTCTCCTGGAGAAGCTGTCAGGCATCTTTCTTACATCACCTGGTTGCTTTGTCCTTTTTCTTTGCTCTCCCAAATATTTTCCATATTCGGGTATCTCTGACTTCTGTTTCTTCCTCTCCTCCTGTCAGGCCCTGAGCAGAGGCAGTCAGACGAGCTGTTCTTTATTTCCAGCTGCTTTATAGATCTTGTGCTTTGTCCTCCCGTGCAGGCATCTGTGTGCCAGCTGTAGCAACAGCTGAAACCCAGGGAAAATCATCACTCTGCCACTACCTTATTTCTCTGTGGACAGTCAGCCAGTTCTTGTTGGGCTGTAAATGGTCAATGATCTGCAGTATGAGATCTTTCCAGACCTCAAAGTGTTTTCTTATATAACATTTCACTGTGAGAAGTGTAAAGTTGCATTCACAAGTGGATTTGTGCTTCTCTCTTGTTGCGAGGGGGAGGGAACGCGTGCTCAGATGTATTAGAGGAATAATTCTGCTTCGGTAGAAGGGGCAGGCACAGGGCTTGATTATGGCAGGAATGTAGTTATTGCATCTCAACATGATTTGGAAAGAACCAAATGTTTAACACGGTGTTGACCACATGGTTCATTCGTGTAGATCAGTTTTGTGATTAAAGTCTGCTAAAGGAGCAAACCAGCAGTTCTCCTAAACTGAGTTGTAGATTCTTCTTACTGATTTTCAGGTTTCCTTCTGTCCTTGAAATCTTTACAGAACATCTTTTAGATTAATCAGAGCCTGCTTGGTCTTCATGTTTTCCTGTGCATTCGAACTCTGTCTCTTGATCTCAAATAAGTGGTTGTACACTATATAATGGATTTAAAATGTAGTTAAATGTTACATATGCTTTTTCTCTTTTCCAGTATTAAATAATCAGTGTTTGCGTATATAAGGCAGATTTTGCCTTGAAATACCCTTTTCCCAAGGCAGACAGTTATCAATAAAATGTCTGATTACTGCCCCTTCTGTAACCTTTCACTGTGACATGATTGGACTCGGTGACCTTAGAGATAGTTTCCAATCTAAAAAATTCAATGGTTCTAAAGTCTAGGCACTGTATCTCCCTAAAAATAACCTGTGAAGAAAATTTAACTCTGTGCAAGACTAATGGCAAATCCAATGAATAAAAATGGCAGCTTTCTGCTGCTTGCTAAACTGGATGAGGTCATCCTGCTGCTCCTTCCTGATGGAGGTTGTCTCTGTCACTTGTCAGTGGCCGAGAGGATTCAGGGATATCATTTCTGAGAGGGCTTGTGCTCTGCCTTGAATGGAAAAGTCCTGAACTTGTCTGTCCACAAGGTGTTCTGTAAGGATCCAGTCTGAAACGCGATTCAACAGAAGCCAAACTGTATCAAATAAAGGAGCTCCTTCCCACTGTATTAACTCACTGCCATTTTCTTTTAAATAAAGAAATAGAAATAAGTGCCATTGCTTTCTGACTGCCATCCAAAGTGATGGTAGTGCTTGTACTGTGGGAGCAGGACATCGTGGCACAAAAAAGCTTTTATTTCAGAGTAATTTTTTGGCTTTGGTGTTGTATTCCTTGTGGCTGGATATCCCTTTTCATTTGCTGATATGTTGGTCCTGTTCAATGGCAATTTGCTCTGCAGGTACTCACATACCTGCTGGGCTGGCCACGAGGGATTCAACACACACTCCACTTTCTGCACGTTAAAATTATGACATGGTAGAATGGTTTGCAAAATCTAAAGCATTCAGACTGCTCTGTGCAGTTTTACAGGAGGAGCCACAGGACTTTGGGAAATCTACACTTTGATTTGTAGGGTGCAGTACACTTGAGTCAGGTTTTCAAAGTCCGTATATTCTGGATCACTTCAGGATCACACACATAAACTAAATGCACAGCTTGGCAAGTGATCAGATCAGGGCACCTGTGACCACACAGCTCAGTCTTGGTTTCATAGCTGAAAATAACATTCCTTGCTTCCGTATGGTTCCTCGTGTCAAGAGGTGCGAGTGCTGACAGCCCCCGAGCCTGCGCTGCTCCTCAGGCCATCGGTACTAACACTGGTGGAAATAAAAACAGGAATATGCCGGAGGTTAGTGTGGGGCTTCGGGACGTCTGAGCTCTCTTTCAATTCTTAGCGCTTTCGTTGCCTTGCACGGGAACCTGTGCACTTGAATCATCCCTACTGTGAGTCCCAAAAAGCAGGTAACTTCAGACAGCTCAGGAGGCAGCGAAGTTAGTGGGGTTTTTAGGGTGTCTTGAGACCGTCGCGTCAGGCACGCAGGTGCCTGCAGCTGAAGCATCCACAGAAGCGTTCATGGCTCGCGGGGGCTTCTTCGTGAGCGATATGGAATAAAAGTGAGGACAGTGTCGGCGATTGCCGGGCAGAGCTTACTAAAACCTTTAATTTCCTTACTTCCCAACCGGTAGAAGTAAGTTTTTAAAGTTAAGCATAGCTTAAAATTCCTTCCTTACGGCAGCCCGAACACCTGACCCTGCTCGGGGCAGCGGCAGAGGAGAGAGAAGGGAGGGAGGATAAGGAGGAGGAGGCGCGTCCTCCCTGGGAGCCGGGAGGACGCGCCCACCGCACGCGGTGCCGAGCAGGGACTCCCGGGCAGCNGAAACTGCTGTGGAGAGCGAAAATGGTAACCGGCTGTCCCGTCCCCTGTCCTGCCCTGCCCTGCCCTGCCGCGGGTCCCGCTGCCCAGCGATGCTCGGTGCCAGCGATGCCGTGCCCAGCGGTGCCGTGCCCGGTGCCAGGGGTGTCGTGTCCGATGCCGTGCCCAGCGATGCTGTGCCTGGCGCCGGGATACGCTGTGCCCAGCGATGCCGTGCCCGGTTCTGAGCAGAGTCCCTACATCACACGCTCGCTGGAAGTTCGGGTGACATTGCACTCCGCTGTATTATCCTCGGCTTCTTATTTGCGAGTTTTAACCGCCGCCCCCCTCTTTCCCCCCCACCGCTGTAAAGCTGCTTGGGTTTTTTCTTCTTCTTGAAATAATAGGTTTTTGGAAAAGCAAACCACAAGCGCTTCAGATCCCTCCTTGTCAAGAGAATTAAAATGTTGCTGTGTTTTAAATACTCTGTAGCTTCAAAGTTTCAAGGCTGTCTGCCGAAGTAATTCAACAGTTTTAAAAGTGTGAATCCTTCCCTAAATGAAAGGCCAAAGAGATTAATTGCTGTAGAAAAGAGGGGAGGAAAGAGGCGACTGCTAATCAAAACCAAACTCTTTCCTTAGAAGACTTTATGCAACTATGTAAAATATGTGCTAGTCTAGGAAAAACAGTTAAATGGAAAGTCAGGGTATCTCGATACCACAGGAAAGGAAGGCTTGCCAAGAATATCTCCAGTGTTCCCTCAACCTAAGGGTATCCTGGATTTTGCTTTGATTGTTGTCTTTACTTTGTGCTGCCCATCTCCTCTGCTACTCCAGGCCAGGGATAGACTGTGGTCAGCAGAAGGGAGAAAACGTTCCTTTTCGTCTCATTTTTCTTTCTCCTTTTCCTGGCAGACCACATTTCAGGATGGGGGTGAAGAGGTAGAAGATGGAGCTGTTTACAACGTCACCCTTAAAAAAGTGCAGATTCAGCAGGCTGCCAACAAAGGAGCAAGGTGGCTGGGGGTAAGTGAGGCTGGCACGGGGGCATCGGGGAGGGCTGTTCAGGAACTTCGGAGCTGTCTCCAGGGAGCTAAGTTCCACAGGAATTGTTACAATATTAACTTTTAGCACTGACTGCTCTCGTCCTTAAAAAAAAAAAAAAAAAAGAACAAACCAAACACTGAACTAGTCTGCCTGGGTCATCTGAAATAACGTTCTCCTTGTGTTGACTCTTCCTCTTGTCTTGACCTGTGAAAACAATTTGACCAGCTGTGGCCGTGTATCAGGTGATTCTTGGTGCAGAAATAAGGATTTTAGCTTATGGCCCGAGAAGCTGAACATTTAACAGTTATTTCAGACTGGACTATGGCTCGTGTCTGCTGTTAGGAACCTATCTCAGATCTCCAAACAAATAGTTGTGTTATTTTGACTGGTGAAGGTCTCTCAGTGTCAGCAGAACTTCCTCTGAACTTAAGGGAATATTGGTTTGGGTCTTATTTCTGTATTGCTTTCTTAGCCAGATGAGAAATTAATTGCACTGTACTGTTTTTCAAAACATGAAGGCTTTAATGGTAAGTAAAATGAGCTTGAATGCACACACTTGATTTGACATGCTGCTGAGTGCCTTCACCTTTGTCAGGCTAAGTCCACAGCTGATAAAAAATGTCCTCACTTCATTGGAATCAGTGCAGCTGTGGCAGTTGGGGCCAGCTCTGCAGGAGGTGCCTATAACTTTCATAGTATTTTGTTATGTTTGGTTTTTTTTCTTTGGGATCAAAGGCAATAATATAAGAAGTTGGCTTGATGTAATACCCATGTTGGTATTTTAAAGGCTTTTAAAACTGCCCTGAGATTTATATCCTGTCACTTTCTTGTGAAGCTCCTGTGACATGAAGCAATACAGCAGAACTGAAACCAGAGTCAGGAAAAATAAGCAAATTCTGCCCTGCATACAGATAGTGCTTAGAGTCTCCCCTTCTTGTGTTTCCAAGAAGTACGTAGAGTACTAATCAGAACAGATAATTTCAAATCTGCTTCCTTTGAGTGGCAGATTTCCCATTTCTGCCTCCTGTTTTTTACCAGGAAAAATATTACGAAGTATATCTGAGCTCCTGCAACTTTCCCAGCTGGTTTTGTGTAAGAGGTGAAGATCATTTTGAATGTGCCTGTGTCCCATAAACATAGTTCAAAAAAGTAGAATTTTCTCCTGCTTGGGCTGTGTTGTTCCTTGTAAGAGAGTTTGCCAGGTTAAAAAAATGTTCTCAAAGGAAGGGAGCATGCATGTTCCTGAGGTCATCCCCACAGCTGATGCTGCCCATCCCAATAGGAGGACCAGGGACTGCAAGGTCAGGGCAGTGACTGTCAGGTTCCTGTGGCTGTTGTTGGTTTTTTCAGGTCAGAATCAAGCCCTTTTTGTGGGGAAGGAGGCAATATGTCAGAAATCTGCACCTGTTCCAGGCATAAATCCATGACTTAGGCTGCCAGTCTGGCCTCTTTCATGAGCAAAAAAAAAAAACCTCATGTATATTATTTAAAAATATTATGGAACATATGGGCTGTTTGTTTCCCTTAAGCTCTTCAGAATATAAAGTATTTTAAGCTCTTCTTGTGATCTTGTTTTATTAATGGCTTTTTTTGTGGTCCCGAAATCAATAAATAGCCTCTAACCCAGAGCATTATTTATGAAAAGCCATCCCTGCCCCCAGCAGTTTGGCTTTGAAAAGCCAAATTGTTTTAGAACTGTCATCAGGTGACTTTTTTTTTTTTTTTTTTTTTTTTCGTGGTTTTTT
>VXAD01003101.1:307609-320333 GCA_013399195.1 Dicrurus megarhynchus | reverse complement strand
TTTTTTTTCTATGCTTAGAAACTCATTAGCACTAAATTAACAAGGTGTTGGATTTAGCAATGTTGGTCTTAATTTTTTTGATGGTGCTCTAAGTCAGCCTTAGGTTGAAGACTCAAGGTCAACAACCTATTTGTACATCAGCAAGTATTGAGCCTTCACAGTAACAAACATAGTAACCCTCTTACAGATCACATACATGCCTGGATTTACTTTTTTAAAAATTATTTTTCAGTGTCCTGTAAAAGTCCCCTTAGCAATCTGACCCTTTCTGAGGCACTGAGCTTCTCCTGGTTTGTTGGGGCAGGTCAAGTCTAATAAACCTTCCTTAAAATTCTCCATCCTAAGAACCCATCCAGGGTCACTGAATGGTTGGCCCTGTTATGAGAGAATGGATTTTTTAAAGGCCAATCATAAGATTCAAACTAAAGCACCCTAAACACTTGCCTATTGAAATACAGAAATGTCTTTCTTGTGTTTCAAACTTCTACAACTAACAAAAGTAAAACACAAACAGGCCGTGGCTTAAGCAGGCATCAGCAGTTCCATAACTTTCAGAAGTGTGAAGCTTTTGGATAATCACTGATTTTCGTAGCTTTAAATTTAATATTAGACATCAAAGGATGCCAATAATAGCCACTGCTTTTGTCACCAAATACTTAGTCACTAAATATTTAGTGAAGCTTAAGACTTTAAGCACTAGAGTATTAGGGAATATTAAAAGCTCTAGTGGGAGTTCAATATTGTGAGAGATGCTGCACAAAAGCACTGTTTTGACTAAAAAGACTGTGCAGACATAGTATTTAAAGAGGTTTGTCTGTACACACGTCTTAGCTGATGATTGGTACCAAAGCTTCAAAAGTCAAGTGTACCTTCTAGAAATACTGAGAGAGAATCCCTCCCAAACACGATGGGTTCAACCAGAGAAAGCATGAATGTTTTTTTTTTTTTGTTTGTTTTTTTAACAAAGTGGGTTTTGATGTCTCCAGGATAGATTTTTGAGAGGTCTCCAGGATCCTGGAGAGAGAGGAACGAGCTACAAAAGCTGTGGAAGCTGAGATACACGGCCTGACATCTTCGTGAGAGAAAAGGATGAAGAAATAGAGATTTGTACAGATGGATGGCACACTCAGAAGAGGGGATGAGGAGGATTTGGGGTGGACAATCATCATCAGTTTGAATGGCATTATGTCAGGCTAGAAAAAAGGGCATATTGGTAACTGGAAGGGAAGGTTTGGGAGCACAGCAAGGAATTTGAATGATGTGGTTAGAAAGGAAATGTTGTGTTTTAAAACTTCGTTTTCAGAAAGAACCTGAAAAATGGGATTCAGCTTCCCTCTGAGGATGTGAATGCAGCCCAGGGGCAGGCTGGATGTCAAAGAGGATGTTGCTATTGTCTGTGAATATAAGGCACCAGAGCATAAGAGACAAATGTTCTGGGGGGGGTTTGATCTTGAACTGACAGCCAGGTACCGGTGAAATGAAACAGAGATGAGTTGAGCCATACTGTAGCCAGAAGCAGATCAGAACAGCCAAACAGTGGCTGTAAGAGTAGATCAGCCACTAAATACCTAAATTTCTGGGGCCAGGAGCAATATGCTGACAGTGTGAATGGCGTGGGGAGGTGAACTCCAGCCGGTGATCTACGGGAAACAGTAAACAGTTGAAAGAGAAGGGAAAAAGCAGCGAGTAGAGAAGTGAGTGGAGAGGTAGGGGGAATTGGGGGAGGGGGAAGAGTGGTGCAGAAAGAATAGAGGCAGGGGTGGGGTGTGGGCAGGTGGACAAGATTACTAAAGCAAAAGCAAACGAGGTTTTAAAAAGCTGTGAAGTGACTATTGTCGAGCCCCCGTTAAGCAGCTGGAGTGCTTTATCTCCCCCTTCCAGGAGTTAGGGAGGGATGGGCCACTGCTGTCCAGCCCTGGGAGAGGAGGGAATGGTGAGGAATGAGCCGCTCAGACAGGAGGGGCTCCTGAATACCTGCAAATGTCTTTCCTATCGGAGTCCTTCATCTGGGAAGGAGTGAGGAAGAGACCTACAGTGTGTGAGTATTTAGGGAGGCAGGTCACAGGAAATGCAGCCAGCAACGGGAGTTCCCCAAGCCTCAGTGCTGAGTCTCCACACCTGGAAGAGGTCTGAAATGAAAGAGGTCTGAAATGAAAGAGGTCTGAAATGATTGCTTAGCTTTCAGAGTCCATCCTTGCCATCAAGTTTCTTGCTTTACTGATGGATGACACGGACTCCTCTTCCTTTGAGTCTTAAATATCCAAATAACAGATTAGTACTCTGCTCACTTATGGCCAGGCTGCCTGGCTTCATTAGGCGTGGATTACACATCCAGAGGAGATTTTAGAAATTTGGTTTTTAGTTTTTGCTTTCTCTTTTTGGCTACAGCCGAACTTCTGGCTCTGGGGTTTGTTCAGGCAGAGATGGATTCAAAATATAGCTTGTCTCAAAGTGTCTTTAATATTATAACATTGGGTGTATAGCAGAACATGTTCTTCCAAAATTGTAAATGAACTGCTGTTAGAAGGGTGCTTTTCAATACCTTAAAATGCTAAAAGAGGAGAAAGCTGAAAAGTAGCAAATCTATCACTTAACATTTGTGTGTTTTCTTAACACTGCTATTATTTGATAATTACCTTTTCTGGGAATTTTGTGGTGTTTCAAAAATAAATTTTTAAATTTTAAAAATTTTATTTATTTTTTAAATTTTGTTTTATTAGTGCGAGTGATTGCCTTGCACTGAAAACTGCATGTGACTGCAAGTTTGGCTTCTAAACACCTCTACAGTCACATACATTGGCAGGAAGCTTGTGCTGGAGAGTTCAGACAGAAGAACATTGCAAAATCTTGTGACTAACTAATCGGTATCCCAGTTGGGACCTGGGACACAACCCTCTCTCTGACTCAATCAATATGTCAGAAAAGAAGCTTTAGTCTGGATTTCTTTCTTTCCAGCACAGACATCCTAACTACGGGTTGAGATTTAAGTGGTGCCTGGAATCATCAACATTTAGGAAGAAGCAAAACCTCACATTTTCTCTGAGCCTGCTCCTGCCCTGCCACGTGCCCTTCTGAGCCAGCTCTGTGATTTCTTTTTCATCTTACCCTTATATCCCAGATGTTCTGGTCGAGTGTAGCTTCCTATGGAAGCAGCAGGCAAGGGCTTGGCTGATCATTGTTCTTGCTGCAGCTTGCTGTTTTGTCTCTTGATTTAGAGCATGTGTTGGTCGTTTTTAGCTGAAGCAGACTCTTTAATCAGGTTCCCTCAGCCTGTCCTGACTGCCCAGACCGAGGCCAGGGTGTAGTTCTGGCTGTATGTTTGGCAGAAGCAGAAAAGCAGCTCCCAAGGAGCTGACAGGCTCCCTACGGAAACTGAGCTGTGCTATTGTCCACTCCAAAGTCTCTGAGGAACTATCTTGGAGAAGGAAGAAGGATGGGGTGTGCTCACACTGGTTTTGCATGGGGGAAGATGCCTGCTGGGTGCTGGAGACCCGCAAAGTAATGTATTCAGAGGGAACTGAATGATTTTACCTATAGACATGTACACAGTTATCCCAAAGAAAGCTTTGGCATCTAACTCAGCTTGTCTTTTGGTTTGGAGTAGGCTCTTTTCTCCTGCCCTTCCTTCACTTGTGGGCATAGTAGTACCGTGGTACTATTCACAGCCCTTATTAATGACTTCTCGTGGAATATTTTCCTCCTCCCTTCCTGGTTTAGGCACAGATCTCTGCTCCAGGGATATCCTAAGTAGCAGTCTTGGATGCAGTCATCAGCTGGTTAATAGAGGCTGTGTGTGCAACAGACACTCAAAAATGGAAACTGAGCCTATTAAGAGTTTTAAAATGGAAGCCTGAAAGATTACTGTCCATTGCTTTCCCAGTTCCAAACCCAAAATGCATAATTAGAAGGGTGACTGGCTTTGTAGCACAGTGTCATGCTCTCAGTTGAGTGTAAAACCTCCCACTCCAAGCTGCCAAAGTGTGACAGGGTGGCAGTGCTTTAATCCTGTGGTGTTACTAAGGCTGAGGTAGGGCTGGGATACCCCAGCACGGCCATGAGGAACCAGGGAGAGACAGGGGCAGCCTCCCTTCCTGGGGCTGTGCAGAGGCACCTCTTGCTAATGATTCTTACATTCAGTGGAATAACAAGAGTTAAGGGAGCCTCTTGAGCAAAGCTGCTGGAGACTGTTCTGTTGCTGCACTGGTTGTACCTGCATTTTATATATCTCCCAGCCAGCCTGCTCATGGACAAAACTTGCCCTTGGCATACTCCCAGTTTACCTGTGACATGCAGGATTAGAATGACATCCTGTGCTGTAATTGCTTTCCCTTGGGAATTCCTCTGACAGCCAGGATGACTGTTTTTTTAAACTGGGCTACTTGGATGCTACAGGTCCTCCCTGAATTCCAGTGCCTTAACTGTCTTGCTGCTGACATTGCTGAATGTTATCTTGCTTTGCTTTCTTAAGAAGCAGTTAGTGAAAGGAATAACCCCCAAATTTTGCTTGCTCTGCAAAGGAACTGGCACTTTCTTTCTGAATGCTAGATCTAGGTCACTTGTTGGGTTAAGGAAGAGTTGGCAAGGAATGTGGCTATGTGTCATCGGAAAGCCTGGGAGATGCAGCACATGAACTGGACTGAGATGCTGTGCAGAGAACAGCCCTGGAGAAACCATTAGTTTTACAGTTTGGGTTTTGATGCCTTCATTTAAGGAACAGGCTGAAACATTGCAAGCACGTTAGTCACACTTGGATTTAAATTTAACCTTAGTAAAGCTAATTAAAAATGTGTGTAAATGCACTCTTTGAACTTGCATCTTTTACTACTGCTGTCTTTTAAATATATTATTTCCTTTAGCCAGCACTGTAAGGGGGTGCAGCTGTGTGAAGAAGCCAGCACAAAGTAGTCAGATCATGGCTTAGCCCCTTGGAAAAAACGGGGTTGTTTTGTGTAGCAGGGGTAAATAAACACTAACTCGGTGTGGATCCTGCTCTTGCTTGTCTTTGTACAGTCACTGTGTAGCGTCTTGTAAAGCAGAGGCAAAATGTGTGTGATGTCTTAGTGTTAATACCCCATTAAGGTAGTATCAGAGATTGTAAAAGATGATTCCTAAAGGGAATTGGAACCTCATTCCTGAAGGGTTGAGCAGTTCACCAGCAGTTGTCTCTGGGAAGGTGTCACGGTGTGCTCCTGCAGTCTCCCAAAAGCAGTTTTGCCCTTGATTCACCCCAAAAAGCTCTCTGTTCAGTGGCCATACAAGCTCTTCAGAAGTGACTTGTAATTCTTCCTGAGTGGTACACTAGCATGTAGGGCTCAACTCTAAAGTCTGTGTTAAGTTTTTACACCTTATGGATTAAGAATTTTATTGATGGATGAGGATGTGTGTTTTGTTTTAATTTTTTTTCTTTTCTTTTATCTAAATAAAGTTTTAAAGCCATAGTGAGGAATTATATGTTTTGGACATGGAAATCCATTTACTGTTTATGGAAATCCTTTCACATTGGACCAAACTGAACTCGTGCTAGTGCCTGAATACTGTAGCTCAGTTTAGCACCATGCCACCCATAGGTGACAATTTAGGGACTGCAAGCAAAGTAGGAACGTATCAAAGTGAAGTGATAATGGTCTTGCATTCTTACAGCACCTTTCACCCAAATTACCTTCAAAGCACTGCAGATTTTCTGCAGATTTCTTCTTCAAAGGCTGCAGATTTTCTCTAGACTATGTTGGATGTTGGAATGTAACACAGCAGAAAAGTAGGATTTCGGTAGAGATTAAAATTCCGCCTCAGTGGCCTGGGTTTGGGAGATTCCCCTTTCATTGGGGAGGTTGGAAAGAGATGGGGAAAAAGTGTTTCTGGGACAATATGACTTTGGAAAGTCTGGGGTTTTGAGGCTGCTGAAGGGTTTGAAGCATTAAAAGAAGTTGAGGGAGATGGATTGGCTGTCAGAGCTGCATAGTAATATTTATTTAGTGGCTTTATAGTGTTATCACATGGATATCTTTTTCACATGTGACACTTGCAGCAAGGAGCAGCTGCTTAGCAAGGCACAGCAGCACATGGAAACAATTTAGGACCAGAAGTGAATTAATTAAAACCACCTGGGGAGAAGACCTGGACTTCTGAGAGTCCAGAGTTCTGTGGAAGCATTTGCCCTCCATGCAACAGCAGTTGTAAAAAGAAGCTCTAATATTAACTTGCAGCAGGGAAGGGGGGAATGAAGTGAAGCTTAGAAAATATTGTTAGGGAGATGACAGTAACTCCTCACTCATTTCTGGTGCTTGCTCCCTCATCTCAAAGGTAGGAGAACTAGAAAGGGGATCCACAGGTGGAAAGGGATTTGGAGACACCAAAAAGGTGAGGACTGTTATATTTATGTCTTGGTGCAGCTGAGGTTGATGTGTAAGTTTAACAATAAATCCTCACAGGATTGAGGCTCCATTCTGGCAATGAATAGGAAGATATAGGAAAACCATTCAAAATAGTGGGTGGAGAAGGGACACTTTATCTCCGGGGTTGTTTTGAAAGCAAGTGGGGAAAGAAATTACTGATTTTACATTGCATGTAATTAACCTGAAGGGACTTGCTGCTGGCAGAAGTAATCGAGTCCAAGTCCAGGAGGATTCAGAAAGGATTGAACATTTATATAAATGAGAACAAATGCATGAGATTCAAAACACAAGACATCAATTTTTGAGATTTAGGCATAAAATGAACATGTCTTGCTGCTGAGAAGAGTCTTTTTTCCTTTAGGCTGGTTATTCTGAATGTTATGGGTGTTATTTCTTCACCTTCCTCTATAGCATCTGGCCATTGTTAGAGGGGGAAAAACCTCTAGTTTAGTTTAAAATGACAATTATTATGTGTGGCTGTTTATAAATTTCTGGTTTCAATTTGTTTGCAGCAAATGTTTAATGAGGCAGAATAAGATTGAACACAGGTACTTATCAAAAGAATCATGAGGACTTTAATGCCCAGGGGGTGTCAGGGCCATATTGCCACATGGTAGAAGAGTTTGGCGTGGGCTGGTTTTCCAGTAGCCCTGCAACCTCCTCCTGGTTAAGGAGAACTCCGGGTGCTCAGATCTTGCTTTTTTTGTGTATGTGTAACCAAAAGTTTGCATCTGTGCAGTTTTAGACTCTGCAAAAGTAGGAATTGTGTGGGTTGCCCTTTGCTTTACCCCATTCAGCTTCACAATAGCTGCTTTAAAAATGAGGCAGCCTGAGCAGAGCAGGGTACTCTACATGTGGGCTCCTCAGACCTTTTATGCAGTGGAAGAACAATGTCCTTTGACTTGCTGTGGTACCCTTTATTTATACTTTGCAGAATTGTTTGCTTTTTGTTGTCGCTTCCAATCATTGTGCTGAAAGATGTAATGTTCTGCCTACTGTAACCCTTCAGGTCTTTTCTCTGATCCATGTGACATTGTGGGATCTCTGAGGGTAGGACTGTCAGCAGATTTTTTTTCCTGGCCTCTCACATTTATCTCCATTTAGTTGCATAAGCCATCTGCTGCACATCAGAGTGTAGCTTACCTTCAGCAGGTTTGGCAATGAAAATGAGATTTTGGCAGCTCCACCTCAGGTGTGAAGCTTTGTGCCACTTTGCATGGTGGCATTCACTAACCTTTTGCTCTGCTGGGTTGCAGAGTGATGGAGTTCTGACTTTTTCCTCTGTGCCAGCTCTATGGCTGTCCTGCACGTGGCTGTGACACCAGCCAGCAGTGCTGCCCCTGGGCCACAATGGCACTAAGGAGGTGGATGCATTTCAAGTGCTTTCGTGGAGTAATCCTGTTATTATAGTGTATTATTTAATCTATTTTTTTCTCTTATATTCTTCCCACTTTTTTTGGTCTGAAAGCAATTTAAAGGATTATTTTCTTTTCCCCTCCCACCCCTCAGCTGCTTTGTACAGTTGCCTTTCTCCCTATGGAGACTCAACCTTTCAGTAGCTGTTCCTTCCTTTCTGGGGAGTCCATGGGCTCTTTGTGCAAGTAAAACAACGTGTTTCTATTACAAAGTGGCATTTTCCATTGAAAGATCTCAGAATGATTGAACAACATGGAATGACTGAATGCTTTGAGATAGCCCTTGGGCTTCATACTGGAGACTTGTGGTAGATCTCATTAGACTGCCAGATCCCAATGGCTCCTATTGGGATCTAGTAGCTATATCCTAGTAGCTATAAATCCTAAAGCAGAAATAGACCATCGTGTTAGAGCTATCTAGGGTTTTATTCCCTCCTGAATATAGTTTATGCCCCACACAAGCTTGCATGTATTGAATAAATTGAGTTTCTCTTTTGACTCGAATCAAGTGCAGAATGTCCTTCAGTTGTTTAGTGTATTCCTGTGGATAGAACTCGTCAGATGAGGTTCATAACACTTCGGAGATGTGTTGATGTTTGGATGGCAAACAAGTCAGTACACCCATCTGGATCAGCTGTTGTCTGCAGTGCAAAAGAGATTAATTAACTAAATGCTCCTGAGGTGCATTTGGAACCTGGTTTAAATATTCCATGCAAATAACAGCAAGAAAATTATTATGAAGATATGCCTCTGCTTTTGTTTGCTTGGTTTGTAGTAATCTCTGGCTGTACCTCTGATGCATTTTGTGTTTCTTAGAGTAGAAACCCTTTAGGGCACGGCTGGTGTCTTTGGTTTGGAGATGGCAGCCTTTGTGCTGCTGTTGGAAATGCCCCATGAGTAACAACAACGTGTTTCACTTGGAAGGCAGATCTCAGGCCTTTGCATTCCTGCCGTGGAGTGCTTCAGATTGATTCTGGCTGCGCTCCGGGCTCCTTGCTCTCTGGAGCAGAGAAAATGTGAATGAACTCTTGCACACTTACTTAAAGCACGAGGCTTGCATTCTTCCTGCAAAAACAGGCACTTTGTTCAGGAAAACATCAGGTGGTCAGAGGGAACAGGACAGGGAAGAGCAGAGGTAGGCTATTAACTCCTGGTGGGTAATTAAACAACAACCCCCTCAAAAAAGAAGAAAAATCAAAACAACAGACAGCAAATGGGGACAACTTCTGATTTATCTGGCATTTTTTGCTCTTTTTCCCCCCTTACTTGTAAGCTATACTTATTTTGCATTCTGACTCAATACTTCTACATAATTATGTGTTTTGATTTATGTCCATTGCCTAAGGATTTCAGTCCAAGTGTAACGCAGCATTCTTCAACCAAAACACAAATACCTGCAGAGGGTTTGGGGCCAGCTCACACCAGTTGTGCCAGGGCAGAAGAGGAGGGTGCTGTAGTTAGGAGAATGCAGTAATTTGTGTGAGTGTGCAGTAGTTTAGCTGTCACATGCTTCTGTTTGTCTGCTGAAATGCAGAATTTCTCATAGAGAAAATACCTGCACGACTGGGACAAGGATGTTGCCATCACTTGCAGACACACGTGTAGTCACTCCCTGGCTCTGTAGGGGCGTGTGTGTGCAGGAGGACACCAGGCAATACCATACTCCATCCCTTGTGATGTCTAGATAATATAGTAAAAATGCAGTTTGGCCTGGATTTATGATTGAGTTAATATTTTTGGACTCTTTCAGCGCATAAATAAATATTCAAGCTGGTAACACTTAATATTAGGAAACATTAGCTTCCTATTACTGCTTTTTCTACTCAGACCCCACCCTGGAGAGGCCTCTTAGTTTCAAAACAAAGGGTAGTAAAAAGCACAGCCATGGAAATGAAGTTTATAACGCAGTGTAGGTATGTTTTCATGATGTGGTTGTAAAAGTGGTTACTGACTGCTAACCTATTTCTTTTTAAAAAGCTTAGAAAAAATTGGCCGTAGAGATTGCTTGCAGTAATTATTATGAGACATGTGACAGCATTTCCTGGGTATTTGTTGTTCCACAGAAATACCTTGTTCCCAGTTCAGCTTACTTTAAAATATGAATCAGTCTTCTGCTAAGTATTTTCTCCTCTGTCAGAAGACATTTTATCTCCCCACACCTACAGGTTTAATTTCGAGCTATTCATACTATTTATAATTTATCACTCTTGCCTTGTTGTTTACACTGGATGCAGTGGCAGTTTACACTGATTTCCTGAGTCAGTATAAATTTAATTTCTGTGTACTGTTTGAGCAAGCTTTACAGTGTGAAAGGAGAGCCAACAATACAATTAGGATGAATAAAAGCATTTTGGGTTATGTAATATGCATTCATGCTACTATTATGCAACAGAATTATTACTTGTGGCATCCTTAAATCCATTTGGAATTTAGCACTGTTGCCTGCTGCCTCATACAGGACCTTCTTTGTTTCTACTGACTGAGCAGAAAGTGATGATGAGCTCCACAATTAAATTACATTTCTGGAAGGAGATAAAAAATAGTGTGACTTTTCACAGGACAAGTGAATACTTGTTGGTAGTCAAAAATCATGATACCATATGAAATCTGACTGTGTTAGTGGTAATATCAGTCATCCCCTCTTTTTGCTACGCTTGGTGTTTATTAAAAAATGACAGCGTATTTTAGCATTTTTTCATTAAAGAAACATGGCCAAGGGCTTTGCTGACCACGGTTTCACAAACAACATTTAAATAATAGCTTTCCTCTGGAATGTCTTAGGGCAGGCATAGAGTTGTCATTTTTAACATCGAGGCAGCTTAGAAATATTGTATATAAATACAGAATTTGCTGTTGCTATGAGATTGAACCTCTCAGTATTCCTCAGATGGCAGGTGCATGGTACCTATCCTGGTAATCTATAATCAGAATCACTAGAAGCTGTTTCAGACTGAAGTGAAATGTTTGAGCTCTCTGCCACCTTTTATACTTGTTTTCTCCGCTCAGCACCTCTTCTTTTCTCCCTTGTGGTTCTCAGTAATGGTTCCTGGGTGCTTTGGCACCTCCAGATTTCCAGGGCAGACTGGAAGCTGTGGGAGTGTGGGAAAGGAGGAAGAGGAGTTAAGATAAAGGCTGTGAGCAGAAGCAGTAATTACTATTTCTGGGGCACAGGGGAGCTGCACCAGCTGCCTTTACCTCCTTAGGGACCCTCTGTAATCCATACCTGGAAAGGCTGTTAGTAGTTTTCACAATTAATCACAGCCTGCTTTATGCAAGTCCCAGGAGACTTTGTAGAGCTCTTCTCTCACGGAGACACTGTGTAACACTTCCTTTGGCTTCAGAAGTCAAAGTATTTTAGAAAATGAACTGATTGTACTGCCAAAATGGGCACTAAAGCCCATTTCCTTGCCTTCATCCTGGTGCTCTGCTCACTTAGCTGTTTATTATTTTGAGTATTTATTTACTGCTTGGTTTGGAGATTGGACATTTTGGTGTTTCTGGGCACTGAAGAGAGGAAGATACTGAGTTTTACAGATAATTTTCCTCTAATACAGGAGGGCTTTGGGAAGATAGTATGGGACACATTTATTTACTGGATTATAAGAGTGTTTCTAGTAGATGTCATTTGATGACAGATATTCCTCCAACAATGTAAAATGCACATGACTAAGAGTCTTACCTGACTTACTGGTTTCTTTTTCTTGCTTTTCAGTTTTAAATTAGGAACTTGCTAAGCTTCAGTGTCCAATCAAAACCACCACAAGGAGTATTTCATAATTCAAGTTATAAAATTAATACATCCCCGGCATGCCTAAAAGGGAACAGGGTTGTGATGAACTGCAGATCTGTGAAACACGACAAACAAAAAGAAACATCGGTAATCTGATGTTTCAGGTTCAGTTAACTCAATGACGACACCAAGTCAGACAAGAGAAGAGTGTGAGAGGCCTTGTATTGATTTTGTTAAAAGTCCTTCTAGCAAGAGAGGTGGGATGAGAGGGAACTTTTCGTAGGTAGGATGCGACGAGTAGGTAAGTGCATAAATCGTACAAGGTAGAGATGGAGATTCGGAGCTGTTCAGGTGATTTTTTTTTTTTTTTCTTTATAAACATTGTGCGCTCCAAAATGAACCTCTTGGATGAGTTGATTCTCACTGAATAGTATGGCTACATCCCTTCGCTGCACAGATGCTTCTGAGTGGGTAAATTCAGAGCAGGAATTTTTATGTTCCCATGGCTGGATAAGCTCCACCATTTGTGAGAGCGGCACAGTGCCACTTTAACCCAGACCTCTTTGAAGATCCAGTTTAGTAATGCACTTGCTAAAACCCCTTTAGATGCGTGCAGGGAGAGGTGATGTGTAAATTAGGTTTCTTTACTTTTGCTCTGATTCATTTAGAGCTGGTCTCACAAAATTCACCGATATCCAAATGAGTCTAAATTTGCATCACTTCAGAAGGTGTGAGAATGCACAGCTCAGCACCGTGGAATGCCTCTTGTTTCCTATTTTCCCCAGAGTGGCTTTAAGTAGCTGCAAGGTGCCCGAGTGAAAGGGTTCTAACTGAGCAGCAGCATTTGCGTAAGAGGCTTTTTTCCTTTTCTCTTTTTCTCTCTAAATCTGCCCCACAGCTTTTGTGACTTTGCCAGCGCTTCAGACAGATACCAGCCAGGCCGTGAGCTCTGAGGAGAAAACGAGAATGCCTTTTGTGTCGTGATCATGGAATTAATTGGTCCTGGAAACTCTGGGTCGCTGCCAAGAATGGGTATTTATGTGGCAAGAAAGGAAAGGAGAAGGGCGGAGCTTTGGAAATTCAGGAATACTCCTTGTCGGAGCTTAGGAAAGAGCTCATAAACTTATTTTGGCTTCTGAGTTTGGTGCAGTCGGCATGCAGAGTTCTGGTTTTGTGTGGGTTTTTTT
>VXAD01003101.1:219668-307560 GCA_013399195.1 Dicrurus megarhynchus | reverse complement strand
TTTTTTGTTTTGGTGGGGTTTTTTGTTTGTTTGTGGGGGTTTTTTTGGTTGGGTTTTTTTTGGTTGTTGTTGTTGTTGTTTTTTTTTAACAGAATCCAAAATGAGGAAATGGGAGTTAGTGGAGAGCGTTCTGTGGAGAGCCCTGGTGTAATTTTATTTCATTTCCAAGTGCACTGTAGGATAAAAGCAGCTGCCTTTGTCTGCAGGACATCCCACCGCTGGCCACCCAAGCCCTGCCCTGCCAGCCGTGCTTTCCTAGGCTGGAAATTCCGCTCCAAACTCACAATTTCCCCCCATTCAGACTGTGTTCGATGCTGGCAGCGGGGCACAGAGCACCCTGCGATCTGCAGGGCCCTGGCTCCAGAACTGAGGGCAGGGGAGGGGAGCGGCCTGGCCCGAAAAGCACTTGAAAATACTTGTGACTCCATTCGATAAGATTAGCCCAGGCACTGCTGTGTGGCATTGTTTGGGCAAAATCGCCACTTCTCAGAGGGTTTTTTTGTTCAGCGGTCCTGTGGTGGAGTTGGGGGTCGGTGCAGATGAATGTCGGCTGCTGTGGGGCGGTCTGTCTGTCCACCCCACTGCCTTCCACCCAGTTACAAACCCCATCAGGGCCTTTGTTGGAAGGAAACGAAAAAGTTGTTAATGTCTTTGCAGTTCTTTACCAAAATGCTTGACTAAGACAACTAAACAACTTCTGTTTCATCTGTCTTGCTGGTTTTTTTTAATGATGTGTGTCTGCATGTTAAATGAAGGATATTTTAGGTTTTTCTTCTCTTAGACTGACATTATGGATGGTTATATTTCTGGAGATTTTCAAGTTCAATCATTCCATGATTTGATTTTTTTTCTGCCTTTTTTTTATTTCCCCCAAGGATGAGTGTAGCCATTAAATATATGTATTGGAGAACCTGTGTGTAAGGAAGCAAAGTGAAAAAAATAAGGCTAAAATCACAAAGAGCATCTTATTCCTACTTTCAGAAGGTTAAAGCAGACTCATATTTAGACAAACAGTGACAAGCTTGATTAGAGTGCTTTATTTTCAATTAACATACAAGTTACTGCACTTCAGGCACTTTTATTCCATCATAGGGTGCCTGTCCAGTAAGTTAATAAAAACAGAGTAGAAAACTCTATCTGGAAAAGCTGTAAGTTTCAAGGAAAGTGAAAAGCATTTAAAAATCTGTCAAAATTGCATTTAAAGTGTTAGTTAGATGTTCCTGAAAATAACTGCAGAATTTCTGAATAAAACAAATCTTCAGTGGAGTGGTAATATTTCAAATGACCGAGCCTGAAGAATATTTGATTTCTCCTTTTCTTATTGTTCATCCTAGTTGTTTTAGTAATTTTTTTTCCACTCTGCGTAATGAAAAACAATTAGATTGATTTTATTCCACGATTCTCACTTCCAGAATCTCAACAGATAATATTTGCATTGGAAAAAACCTGCAGAGCAATGGGGTTTTTTGGGTGAAAGCTATTGTTTCCAGTGATATTTCTGAGATAATGACTACAGTTCTGTATACCTTTGTTTGGGTAGCAGCCTGGTTTTGCACTGATCAGAGTCTTAACTCTCCTTTTGTCTTGAGTCTCTAATCCCTCTTGCTAGGCTGTAGCATTAATTTAGGCAACGGTGGCATTTATGGTTAATTTATATTCCCACTGAAGTTTAACAGGTAGTGTTTGGAGGAAGTTTTCCAGCCTGTATGTGTTTTGGTCTGCGTGGAGCTCTCCTGTTTCAGCAAGAACTGTGTACGTAGGTAATGTTTTGTGCTGTAGAGCTGTAAGATGATCACCTTAAAGAGAGTGGGCCCCTCGGAAGGCACAGCATTGCCAAGGGTTAGTAAAGATGTTGGAATTACACTACATCAGTACACACACAACCTCAGAAAATAAGGATTTGCAAGGATGCCTCCATTTAATCTTTCTGCATTTGCTTTTGAAAGATGCTGTCCGTCCCGTAGGAAGCTACTTGCTCATCACTTACACTTGCAGATTATCAAGGCTATAATCTGTTGCCTGAAAAATCAAAGTGAGATTCTAAAAGACATAAGTTAGACTAAAATGCCGTATCTGCTTGTTTTAGAGGACCAAGAAAATGTTACCGAAGCCCTGAGATGTTGCGGTCTCTGTTAGACTGCTGGACACGGTGCTGAAGGAGACAAACAGGAGCTGGAGAGTTTTTTTTGTTCTTTGGATGCACAAAACAGTGCAAAACTGGTGTCATTTATTGGTACCACTAACAGTGGTCACCATGCACCCCTGTCAAAAACTGCAAAGAGCTTTAGGAGCATCTTTTCATGGCAGTGAGTAGAGTGTTCCTGTGAGCAGAGGGCACTAAAGCAAACATGAAAACTCCTTTGCCTTTGGGTAGCCTGGTTGTGTCAGTGAAGAGATGGCCTCTTGATTAAATCCAGACTGAGCAGTTTCCTGTTAGCGTGAAACTCAGCCCACAAGGTCTTATTCTCAAAGCCTGTTATTGAGCTCATCTGCCAAGTCCCTTTTCCTTTTAAACTTACAGGCAGAATTGCTAAAATAATACAAATACAAGCAATCCCAGAACTCTCACAATGATTTCTAACAGTTTGATGTTTTGCTGATAAAGCTTTTGACTTTTCAGAGTTTGGGGTTGGTTTTGTTTTGCTTTGGTGGGATTTTTTTTTTTGGATTTTGTTTCTTTTTAGCATTCTCCCAACGTGATGTCTTGGGGAAGTTGTAGTGTTGCAATTAATGGAAAATTTTGTGCGTGTATCAATCTTGGAAGCAGATTCCGCTCTTGTTTTGAATATACTCACATGAGAGAATGAGAGGGTTTTATGTGCCCCAAGTAAATATGCCCATAAACCATTACACTGTGAGTGGGGCAATCTGCTGGATCGAAAATTAAGAGTTAAATACGGTGGTGCAGACTTTCTTCCCTGTCTGAAAGTGGTTGTATTGTGTAACTAGTTATTTTTAGAAGTGTATTTTAATTGTACGATAAAGAGTTAGCAAGAAAACTGTAAATTTTGGGGTTTTTTTTTTTTGGAACCAAGTTTTGCTTAAGGAAAATTTGAATGTAAGAGAGTTACATAGTGATGACAACATATCCTGTTAATGTTTTTGTAATGACAGTCTCGTACATAATTCCAGATACACTTTTAGTTCATTTTTATAATTCGTATATATTTCCAGATGCACCTTTAAGTCAGATATATTACAAGTTATATGCCTTTAAAAAAGCCATAAGATCCATGGAACAAAATGTAGCAATTTTTTTCCCTGTCTAGTCTGTTTTGGTGGTTTTTTTTTTAAATACAGGCAGTAGGATGTATTTGAATGTCACAATAAGGGTTTGTTGCATCTCATTAAGCTAGGAAATGAGGTAGCAGACCTTTGTAATAATATTAGAGACAGAACCTTAGAATGATACTAAAGACATCTATATTGTTTAAAACCAAAAGGGATGTCTATTAGAAACAATTCCAAAGCAGTGGAGGGTAGTGATATAAATAGGAAGTGGGTGGGGTTAATTCTTAATTATCTTATTAATAGATGATTTTTTCCTTTGTGTTTTGTCAGTATCCTGAGCCAGTGACTGTCATTAACATGCTGTCTTCATGCCCTCAGTACCAAGGTGTTTGTGTAAATATTGGACATTTTTTATTTAAAATCCCATTTTTAAAGCTTTTTATCCCACATACTTTACAAAACAGGATTTAAATGAGTCACAAAAATACTTTTCTGAACTGTCCTCTAAATAATGGCAGCATTTAAGGAACTCAAAGCAGGCTGTAAGCATTTAAAACAAATGCTGTTTAAAAAAACATACCCATACACAATCCCAAACCCTAGATTTATGGACAAATATTGTGCTAAGTGGAAACTGTAAGAGAAAATTGAAATGTTGGAATGCCTTGTTTGTGAGATGAGTTTGACACCCTTCTTGCAAAAGTATCTTGAAATGTTTTTGTGCCAAATGGGTCCTGTGTGACACCACAAAATTGGTATTTTCAGCAAGGGAATCACAAGTGCCAGTGCTTAAGTTATGGTCAGTTTTCATGTTTATTCAGAAGTTAAATGAAACACTGAATTAGCAGTTTTGTTCCCTTCAGTAATATTACTCTTTGTGGGATAATGGATTGTCTTTTAGATAATAATATATGGTGGAATCATGACTTAACTTGATAGTGGTCAGACTGTAAAATATTTTTTTGAGTATGTCAGAGAAATGTTTTAAAATAAAATAGCTTAAAAACTCCATTATTTGATACAGCATTTGGTGCTTAGAGAGCAGCAAAATTTGACAAAATCATTTAGTAACTGGTGATGGCCAATTCCTGTGAAAAGATCGGATTTAATCCATTGGAATCTACCAGGAATCTGTCTCCTGCCTGATTTTTGCGCTTTGCTTTTGTTTCCTTTTGTAGGGTGAAGGAGACCAGTTACCCCCAGAGCACACTGTCAGACAGTATGAAACATCCAAGATCAGGGCTATAAAAGCTGGAACTTTGGAGAAACTGGTGGAGAACCTTCTCACAGCTTTTGGAGATGCGGATTTTTCCTACATCAGCATCTTCCTTGCAACATACAGGGCCTTTGCTTCTCCCAGGGCAGTGCTGGAACTTCTCCTGGACAGGTAAGAGCCACTGCTGTGCACAACAGGGGAACAGGGGAAAGTTGTCAGGAACTTCTTCCCTTTGCTTTTAGTGGGCATGGATTTAATAACCTGTTGCCAAGAATACTGCAAAATCCAGAATTTCAGCATAAACATCCAGTTTATAAATGCATTGCTGCTCACATCCCAACTCTTGTCAAAGCATAGGTAAGGAAATTGTGCCATGTCTGGCTGCTAAAGAACCCAGCTGGACCAACACAGCAAAATTAATACAAGTTTCCCCCAGAAAACCCAAGAGAATTCATGGGCTGCAAAGTCAGACCTAGAATAGATTCCGAAGTTTTGCTGGATACCAATATTTTCAGACCTTGTTCTTCTGTTTGGGGGCTGCTGATTCGGAAGAGGGTTTGTACAAACACAAGAAAGAATTTGCTCTCCCGTTCTATTATGTCACATGAATATGCAGCCATAAATCTTTGCAGACAGCCCAAGAACTGCTAAAAGTTATAAGAATAGCTTTTATGGTCAGACTTTTAAATCATGGCTGCTACGTCTGCATAAATGCTTGGAACACACAGCACTACTTCCTCACCCTAAATTCTAACTGAGAAGTGGCTGGGTCAGGGGTGGTCTTATTTTGGGAGTGTCATATTTGTTGCACTTCCAAAATCTGTGATTCACAGAAGTGGTTGCTCTGGCATGAAGTAATTAGAACAGAGAAGTGGCATAAGAATCCTAGGGTTTAATTTTTGCTCTCCCACTAGGTAGATAAGGAACAAGGCATGGGTAAATTATCTGTGCTTTTCTTTTCTATCTGGAAAGGATAATCCTGTCTGCTTTGTAGGAATGCCATCTGGCTCAATTAGTAAAGATAATAACAATAATAACCTGACAATCAGGTAAGCAATCAGCTGAGAAAAGAGCAGCCATCCTGGAGAGCAGACTTAGTTACAGTTACATTGACTGCTCTGTACTTTATCTCTCAGTCCATCCCAATTCTGGTTCAGAATGTGAGGAATGATAAAAACTGACAGTGGATACGTCCAAGAATATAAAAACGTTGAGGCTCTAAGGAAGTTGACCCTGCCCTCCTCCTCTCACACGGATTTAAAGAGGTGAAAATGTCAGGAGAGGGCAGGAAAGCCCAGGAGAACTGTCTCCATAGAACAGAACTCTCTTTTCTGAGCTCAGTTTTGATCTTGCTGGCTTGTGTACCTCTCTGAGCAACTTACAACATCCTCTTCAGAGAAACAGGCTGCCTGACCTTGTCAGCATCGTCCCCAGCCTTTTATAATACACGACAGGATCCACAGGAAATCCTAGGAGGTTACCACTTCCTTCCTCTCTCACAAATCTTAGGAGTGTAGTGCTTAAGAATCCATGGATGTTTCTCTTGGCTTTTTGTATATCATGGATAATGTAGAATTTTATGGCTTGAGAGAAAATATAGATTAAACTTAAGCTATAAAAGTTAGAATGATACACATGTAGCTGAGGAATATGGACTTGTGAAGAAAAGCAGATGCTATAAAGAAAAAAATTGAAAAAAAGATGGATTGTAATTGATTTTAACCAGCTTGGTTTTCATCTCTAGATTACTTGAGAATAAGTAGCCGAGCATCTGCATTTTTGCAATTTTGTTTTTAGTGATACGTGTTAATAATCAGAATACAAAGACTAAAGTGGGTGTTGGCGCATAATTTGTGTTTTGTTTTGTGTGCCAGTGGAGTAATAATGAAAAAGGCAATCTCTTTAAAAAAAAAAAAAAAAGGCAGCACAGTTTTGGCATTTGTTGTCAGTTTTAGTTTCATCTGAAGAGCTTGAGCCCTGTCTCTTATTCTTGGGGATAGAGCAGGGTTGTGGAGTAAGGGAACAATTAGGAGTAGCAGTGCTAAGCTCTTGTTGTTTGGTCCAAGGGAGAACAGTGATGTGACCAGATCAAAAAGGCCCTTCCAGCTTTTCACAGGTGGGCAGCTCCTTGGGAGAGAGGAGGGAACAGCATCCACATCTCCCATTTGCAGGATATTTTATTGTGCAGGGACATACTCACTGGAAAACTTTCTCCACAATGTATTTGTGGAAGCTGGGTCACCCTCAAGCCCAGTGCATTCAGTTTATGCTGGATTTGCTGTGGATACAGTGCTGCAGAATTGTCTGATGAATGTGTTAGACTTATACAAACCCAGCTCACACAAAAAGTCCAGGGACTCTTGGGAAAACGTCCTGGGAAGTGTACATATCCTGTACCCTGAGTGTGTGGGGATACCTCTTGGTCACTCGATGCTGCCTGCAGAGCATCGTGTCCAAGCAGTGCAGTACTGACTGAATTCGGGGCAGGAAGCATTTATGGTGTCCAAAAGCAGGTGAGGTGCTCTTCCCTGAGTCAGGGAAGCAAATTAAAAAGATAATGCTGTGCTTAAGAGAAACTTTGGTTTTAGAAACAGTTTTAGAAATCTGGTTGTTGCATTTTTTTCATTTTCTTCCCTCCAGGACTTCACACTACCCTTTTGCTTTTGATTAAATTTGAGACAGGAGCCCTATTAATTTTTTTAGCCAGATTCAGCCTACAGAGGTTTTTTTCTAAGATAGATTAGAAGTCACTAGACAAAATCTTGAGCATAGGCTGGGATGTTGAGAAGTGGGTGGGACGACTTGTGTTTCCGAAGCAATTTGGGAGTACCTGAACATCCACATCCCTTTAGCGTTCATGGGAGTTCGGCATCTAAGTGCAGCAGACAGCTTTGGAAATCTGCCAAGCTTTTAACGCTGTAGGTTCTGATATTTTCTAGTTGTTTGGTACAAGTGGGCAGGGAGAGTTAAAAGAAAAGGATCCCGTTGGTGTTTTGATGTGGAAGCCCTCCAAGGAAGTTCCTGGAGAGAAGAAGAGTGGCTCCTCCCTGCCCTTGGGTGTGGGGATACAGTGTGGTGCCTTCAGTATTCCCAGGGGGATATTCCAAAGTGTGATGGAAGCCAGAGTTGGTTAGCTATCCAGATGAGGGTAGAAGGAGGCCAAATTCCTCTCTTCCATTTTGTATTTTGCCCTGATAACCGTGTTCCTCAGAAGTGGAGCCGTGCTGTGCTTGGCACAGGCACAGACAAAGTAGCAACCAGTCCCTGTCTGGAGCGGTTTACAGAGGAGGGAATTGAGAGTGTTTGTGGGAGAGTTGGAGCTGGGTAATGACAGCAAAGAACAAGTTAGTTTTATGTTTCCCATTCATTCCTTTTGCTGGAGGGTGAATGGAGAGGACAGGGGAGGCGGAGGGGGAGCGTCGAAGGAATGGGTGCTGCAGTAGCAGAGCCGCACGTTTTGGGACAGCAGCTTTGTGGTGTTTGACTCACTGCTGTTCCTGTAGCATCTCTTATTTCTTCTCTTCTTCCTTTATACCAGGTGGCTTGTCTACTCAACTAAAGAAGTGATTTCACTTCCATGACTCCATGTGTGTAGGATTCAAACCACCTTATTTTTCCTGAGGATCTGGGCTTCCAAATTGCTTGTTTCGATGCTTACAAGCTTATTTAGGGCTTTGGGGCTGTTGCAGAGACCATCTTTCCTTATTATTTCTGGGTTATTCAGAGTATTTTCCTCCCACTTCTTAACAGAGATGCAGGGGTGCATTTTCCACTCTATTTTCCAGTATTTAAACATTCCGTATTACCCATTACATTCTGGCCTCATTTGCTTAGTCAGTCCCTTTGAGTGCAGTCTGTAACTTCCCAAACGCCAAGCTGAAAAGTTCTGTGGGCTACAGGATCCTTTTGTTGCTCGTGTCTCTTTTTGTATGCAAAGCATTCCTACAAGGCTGGGCAGTGAAAGGCTCTTTGTGCTCGAGCTGATGAGAACAGAGTGCTGGAAGGCTGCAGAAAGGCTGTTCTTTACATCACTTGTGTCATTAACTCCTCCTAACCCGTATTTAATGACCTGTTGTTCATGGAGAGATGAGACATAGGCAGAGATTTACATCTGGAAACGTAAGGAAGCCTTATATCCTTCTCCAGTTTTGCACAGAAAACTGCTCTTTATTGCTGTCTAATGGATTTCTCCTGTAAAACTCAGCTTGTGTCTCTAGTGGGATTTAAACACAAGTGCCTACGGTTCTGCAGAGACATATTTAATGTTTCACTCAATAGTGGGACAATGACATTGAGACTCATCTCAATAAAATTTCCTCAGAGAATTAATGGCAAGTTTTGAAAACCGAATATAAAAATTTAATTTTTATTTTAAAAAATTCTCCCAGCAGGGGGAAAGTGCCTTTTGTCTACTGGCTAAGATGTGTTTTAGGCATCTTACAAAGTAGATGGCAGTGGAGAGTGAAATCCTCTCCCTTTAACAACAGGTCTGTGATTCTTATATATGAAGCCTTAGACCAATGCTTGAGAGGAGCATAAAACTACCACCACTTCCATCCATTGAAACCTTTTTGGATGAGTTTGTGACAGTTCTGACATAAACCTCTGGGGCAGAAACAGCTCACTGTGTTCTCTCTGTCTGATGTTACCAGGCTGTTGTAGCACAAGCACTTAAGGATGCACTTGTTTTAACTCTTCAGATTAATTGCAGGTGTATAAACCTAAATGGATAAAATCAGCTTGTCTTTTTCTGGACAGTGAGTAATCATCCACCTTCATTAAACCTGCCTTTAAGGAGCCACAGAGTTCTTAATGGATAATTATGAAGCTGTACATGTGAAACAATGGGCACTCCCACTGAAAATGAAGTGCATGATTGTGCCTGCAAGGCACAGGGTTGTGCCTTGTAGGTCAGAGATTTCCCTTTGGCACTGTTGGAGCTGTGCCTGCGGTTCCCTCTTTCCCCGTGGTGTTTTTACAGCATCGTGGGCTTTTCTCACTCATATCAGGAGTTTGGGCACAAAGTGAGCACTTGCCACCTGGGAAACCTTGAAGCAACACTTGGAGC
Organism: Dicrurus megarhynchus; assembly: GCA_013399195.1. Taxonomy (NCBI): domain Eukaryota; kingdom Metazoa; phylum Chordata; class Aves; order Passeriformes; family Dicruridae; genus Dicrurus; species Dicrurus megarhynchus. The sequence goes on along the minus strand of VXAD01003101.1, from coordinate 298,045 downwards.
TGTTGGGAACGGCAGGTGCTGGAGACACAGAAGCTGTGTTGGAGAAGGTGGTTGTGTTACAGTCTTGCACTGGAATGTTGGCCTAGGAAAGGATGGACTGAAAACAGGCAGAAGGGTCTTGGAGCTGTGAGCAAAGACACTGTTTCGGTTGATTCCACCTGTGTGCAGGCTGCTTCATATAAATTAACAAATTAGGTTGGAAGATACTGGCTGTTTCCTTAGGATTTTTTCCCTCCTAAATGAAATAATCTTCAAGCTCCTTAATTCTGCCCATCTGTGTTAAGATTCCTTGTAGTTTGAGCTGGAAGCACTTCGTAGTTATTTATGGTATACGAATGATGCTGTTTGGGATTTTGCTTTTATTCACTAGTTTCTTTTAAACATCCATCTCCTTTTTCAGGTTTGGAAACCTGGAGACCTCAAGCCATGGAGAAGTGGCAAACCTGAATTCCTTGGAATCTGAGATGGTACTCAGGGTGTAAGTATGGATTTACACTGTGGAGCAAGCCCCAGGCAGGACTTGGTCTTGGAGGAGGATGTGGGCAGCAGAGCTGTTGTTTCTATTGAAAATTCACAGCACTGTTTGCATGCTTAAACAAGCTCGTGGAAAGGCCAAATACCAATTGTCTTGTAACATATCCAATAACACAATACAGGCATCTTTTGCAGGGAAATTGTTTTTGGAATTAAACATAAGATGAACACATCTAGGCCAACATTTTCTTGATTAAACAAACAAGAAATGTTTGTTTCCTCTGCCTTATCTGTGGCAGTAAGTGGTTATTTCTTATGAGTGATTTTATTGTCATTACATCAGTGCCTGCAGAGCAAAGCTGAGGGTGACTCAGGCAACGTGTGTGAGCATGGATCTTTTCCATTAGTGCCCTGTGATTTACAGTGCTGCTTTTAGACTGAAATTTAAATTCTGAGGTCATCCTCATTTGCAAAAGAAATAGCAAAACTGTTTTGAACTGCAGTTTAAATGAGAAAAAGGTGGTTTGGCTATCCTCCTACGGTTTTATCTTTAGACATTGGGTGTAAAATGTGCCTTGGGTCATCAGCATTTGTACTTTGATATCTGTGGTTTGCATGCACTGTGGCATGCGTGGTTATATTTGATTACAGAATGAAGATGCTTGATTCTTGTCAGCATTACTAGTTTTCTGTTCCTCTTGCCCCATGGGACCTGACATAGGAGCTCAACTCTCAGTCTTTCCTGGCTGGTAAAATATTTTGCTCTCATTTTGCCATGAGAACTCCTCAAAGAACAGCTGGTAGTTAAAACTTGGTCACAGGCACCAAGGAGGCAGCATTATGTCACGGGCAGAAGCAACAACAGCCAGCCAATGGTTCCCACACTTCCATCCAGACTGAGCTCTAGGGTCTCTTCCAGCTTTGGGCAAACCATTTGACCTCCCCCTATCTCAGTCATAAAACATGAGCTAAAGCTGTACCCTTCCTGCAGAATAGCTGAAGGATTTATACTGGGAGTGAGGAATTCATTTCACCAGTGTAAACCATGGTGGGATTAATCCCCCAGCTGCCTTTTCATGGACCCAGAGGACTTCGATGATGAGATGGAGAGAAAAAGGGGAAAAGTAATCTTGATATTACTTGTGTCACTTGGGCTTTGGGTGAAATGCATCAATTTTTAGTTATACCTGCACGTGAGTGTGCAAGCAAATAACATTTAGTAGGAGAGTGTTTGTTTTGGTTGGTTGGTTTGTTTTTAGTGGAATTATTTTCCTACTGGCATACATACAATTTACCAGCCTTGTCAGTTGCTTCCTGCTGCATCAATGCTTTCTTCCCTCTTGGCACATAACACCTTTGCACAGCCAGGGATGGACAAGTGGATGGAGCCTGTGGTCCTATTCCTATGGTAGCTTAACTTCGGATGAGTTTTCTGACAGATTTTTCATTAATGTAGTTCAGAACAGCTGATTTTAATCCTTTGGCCTTCAAAAGATACCTTTTATGTGTAAATTTGATATCTTTACTCAAATCCATGTCTATAAAAAGCTCAACAATGAAGTTGTCATCAAAGTTATTCATCAGGTATACATGTTTTAACAGATCCCATATAAATATGAATTCACTTTCCTTCCTTAAAAATTTCCATTGCTCTCAGTTGCTCTGGCTACTTGTCTCTTAGATATGATTAATGGTATCTGGAAAGTGTTTGGCTTTGTAGTCCTGTTGTGAAACATGTACTTCTGGTAGTTCAAGTTTTTTCTTGTCTGGGATAATTCCAATATAATTGCATTTGCCCTCTTTTCTCATAGAATAGAACAGAAACATGATATAATTGTGCTCTTGGTTTTATATGACTTGGAGAAATAGGAGGAAGAAGCAGTAGAGCCTTGTTATTTCTTGCAATTAACTCTGTATTTCTCAGAGGAAAAATACCTCATGGGGAAGCCTGTGGTCTGTGGCCAGAGACCTTCTGCATTCATCAGACTCCTGTTGTGACAGCTCAGAGGCTTTAAAAAGCCAGCTGGGCCATTAGAAGTGGGGATGCAATTTAAAGCATTTCCACTGGTCTGACACTAAAAAAAAGTTAAGAGCAACTGCAGAAGGAGAGTTTATGACTCCTTAAGTACCTCATGGAGCCTGAAAGAAGGAGGGGTAGCAAAAACTTGAGGGTATGTGTAGAAGGAACATTGTCCTGTGTGGTGCACTCTAAGCCCACAGTTTACTGCTTTCTGTGTTGAAATTCTGTCCTTTTTGCACTTGGAGGATAGAGCTGTGATGTACTTTGAGAATGCCTGATGTAAATGATCTAATTTTTTTTTTGAAAAATTACGTGGATGTTCCACACAGTGTTTGTGTAACTCAGAACCTGCAGATCCAAAGCTAGGGCTTGAGCACGTCTGTGGCACAGCCTTGTTAGAGGGGCTTGTGGGAGCTTTAAACCTGCCCTTCTGTTCCCAGGTCCTGTGGTGATTCCAGACTGCTGCAGTGATGTGTAGTTGTTCCTGACCCAAGATCCCTTAGCTGTGTTCAGAAACATGCCTTCCTAGGACCCTTTCTGCCAAGGGGATTTTCTCCTCTTCACTTGAACATCATTCCTATCATTTTTTTGGGCTGCTGGAGTAGTCAAAAAAATTGTATTTTTCAACGGGGATCTGACTTAATTACATCTAATATGTGGTTTAAACAAAGGTACTGTAGTTCTCAAAATACCTTGGATCTTAGAGTTGTGAGTAAACTCATCAAAACTATCAAAAATTTTGTAATCTTCAACCAACCTGCCTTTTTCTTTCCCTATCAGGACCCACCTTGGCTTGTCATGTTCAGTAGCTTGTTTTCCATGCTCCTCACTACTTTCAGTCCATCAGAAAGTTCATGATCACAAGTAGCAGAAGAATAAACTCCAGAAAAGGTCATATATTCCAGCTAAACATCTGAGTTAGATGGACTTCAGCTTGTGTTTCCAGAAATGTGATGCTGTGTCTCTTAATTGTCTGATGAGAGACTTGAAAGGAGTAGCTTATTTGACCCTCTACCTCCTATAAGTCATTTTTTTGTTCTTCCTGTTATCATATCAACAAGATTGCCTTGTTCTGTGTCTCATTCTGCATGTTTTTGTGTTGAGGGGTGGCAGACTTCCCTCCTCATTGTAGGTTGTTGTTGTCTTTGGAGTCTTCTGTGTTCTCTGCGTGGCTTTTTGCTTAGGACTTCTGTTCACATTCAAAAAAATGTATAACACGCCAAGATGTGTGACAATTCAGAATAAAACCATATATACATTAAACACAAACAAATTATCAGCATGATGAATAGCACTAAGATTTAAAGAGAGGTCCATAGAATTTCTATTATAATTCAGTTATGTTCTTGGCTTTTAAATGAGGTTGTATAGTTCAAATGTGTTGTTTGGTACATGTCACCCGACAAAAAGCAAATGAGGAAAGAAAGTGAAGCAAAAAGTAGTTCTTTCTCTTGCTCATGTCTGATGTGAAGGCTCTTTGCACCTTATCAGGCAGAGTAATGGAAAACCTGAATGGGATAGTCACCTTCTCAAGATCTTCAGCACCTTTGTGTATTCTGGGAAGGGGGTCAGTAAGCCAAGCAACTGATTCTGTGTGGGGTCTTCAGTCTTCCCCAAATGTCCAAGTGTACTGCCCAGGAGATAGAAACAATGCCCTTGGTGATAGGGCCTATCACCTGATCTCTCTTTGGAGCAGACCAGTTCCTCAGTTAACTCTGTTAAAAGGTTGGGTTTTCTATGCAGGATGATCTGTGGAACAACTTGTGCCGTTTTCCTCCTCTAGTGAGAGACAGTGTTAATTTTGATTTCTGGGATTTTCATTTCTGGGCAATCAGTGCACTTCTGGCAGACAGCAGGTCCCAAAGCACAGGCTCCATGAATTTAAAGAGGTGATGTGTTCAAAGAGTAGACACTGCTTTCCCTGCAGGTTGACACTGAAGACCAGGCTGAGGACTGGAACAGAGAAAGGCACATAAAGCCTCTGCTATCTGAAATATTGTAGCTGCTTGTACCTTCTGGCAGTCAGTGGCTCCGCAGGATCCTGAGGTGTCTCTGGGTAGTGCGAGGGTCCCAAGCCAGGCCATGGCACTGGGATCCCTTTCTAAGCCTGTGATACCTGTGGAGCTGAGGCAGCACATCAGTGAGAGGTGCTGAGCTGGCTGCCAGCAGTTTTAAAGATTTGTGTCAGTGCAGTTCCCAGAAGTGATTCATTCCTGTCCAGACACACAAAAAGCCATCCAGGCTGGCAGTCCAGGCTTGCCTGCGATGTTTGCGTTTGGGGAAGCCTAATTTAATGTTAACTGAATCTAGCTCCTTGGAGACCTTACTCAAAAATACAGGAGTGAAAACCTGGGATTACCTGCAGGAAAGGTTTTTCAAGAGGCAGGCAATGTTGCCATGTTGGTCTGTGGACTTGGATCATGATTTTTTGTTTGTTTGCTTTCCAGTCTAGTACCGCCATGGCTTTTGAATCCTTGAGTAACAGCAAAATGTCCTTTCAAGCTGCCTCTTGTGGTTTCCTTCTGCTACTGGGTTTGGTTTGCTGGTTTGGAGTCCACTGGTGGTGCTTTCCCTCGGATGAACAACAGGCCACAGAAATGAATCAAAATACTTGGGGCTTTTTCGCTTGTCTTGAATGTCAGCTCATAGTTGCATCTGCATTATTATCAAAGAGTGGAATTTATTTGTTACTAAAACTTGGAGTGTGGCACAACTGAAAGCCGCAGAAAAAGCGACTTGAAACTAAACTGAAACCTTGTTTCATTCCACAGCATTTGGGGGAAATAGTTCAAATAGAGAGAATTAAGGAATTATTCAGTGACCACGTGGCATGTCTTGCATGTTCACCTCTCTTTTTCCGCATTAAAATAGCAAATACCAAAACCTTCAATGTAGTACCACAGCGTGTAGAGTTTTTCAAACTGACAAACAAACATTCTCCTATGGCTTTTTGTGCATTCAGACCTTCCTGACCGAAACCTTGTCTTTTGGTTCCTTCTAACCAAACAGTCCCGCTGGAAAACAATGTGCACACTTACAGCACTGCAGAAATAAAACTGGGCCTGAAACATTGTACTGCAGGACAATAGACACCAAAAGAATGTGAGACAAATGGAAGAATATTGGCTGGAAGTTTCTGATGCCTGAGAACTCCATGGTGGGAAGCAGTTAAGATGCAGTTGGGAGAGCAACAATCAGTCATTCCAGTAAAGCAAATTAAGCTAAAACAACATCAGAAACCAGTGTGGTTACATGAGAAGCAGAGTCAAACACAGGGCGGTGGAAGAGTGGGAGAGTTATGAAAACAACCAGAACCAAGCAGAAAAGAATAATTAGAGAGAAAAATAATGATTGGCAACTTAATTAAAACAAAGAGCTCTTCCCTTAGTGGCTTCACGTGCGTCCTGGCAAAAGTCTCCCCTATGTTATCAAACAAGTTTTTTCCAAATCAGAAGGAGCTGATCATTTGCTGGAAATCATCAGGACGGTATTTATAAACAAACTGGGTGTGAGAAGCCACCTTTGCAGCAGCCTTCCCTTGTGGTTTTCTTACATTTTACCCCTGATTTAACAAGAAAAACTGAGAAAACGCAGATGACTTAATTTATTCTGTGTGAGCAAGCCTAAGAGTTACTGCCTGGACAGTGGAGGAAAGGGAATAGCCATCCGTAATGAGTATTTTCTTGATGGACTTAAGTCTGCATTTTGCAGATTACAGCTAGTTTTGTGCACATTCTTATACAATTTCATAACAAATCAATCATTTAACCTCTTTTTGCAGCTGAGGTTCCCCATATTCTTCTTAAGTGTTGAGATTCCCTCCTCATTCTTTAGAAATAATTGTGGTGGGAAGAAAATGCCGCTTTTGCCTTTTTGGTCAGAAATTGAGGTTTGACAAGACTGAGTGCTGAGTCCTGAGCCACAACAACCCCTGCAGCCCTACAGGCCGGGGACAGAGTGGCTGGACAGTGGCAGAAAGGGACCTGGGGGCACTGATGGACAGCAGGCTGCACACGAGCCAGCAGCATGCCCAAGTGGCCAAGAAGGCCAATGGCACCTGGCCTGGATCAGGAATGGTGTGGCCAGCAGGACCAGGGCAGGGATTGTCGCCTGTACTGGGCACTGGTGAGGCCACACCTCGAGTGCTGTGTCCAGTTCTGGGCCCCTCGGTTTAGGAAGGATCTTGAGGTGCTCAAACGCAGCCAGAGGAGGGCAACAGGGCTGGTGAGGGGCTTGGGGCACAAGCCCTGTGAGGAGCAGCTGAGGGAGCTGGGGTTTTTTAGCCTGGAGAAAAGGAGACTCAGGGGTGACTTTATCACTCTACAACCCCCTGAAAGGAGGCTGGAGCCAGGTGGGGGTCGGTCTCTTCTCCCAGGCAAGCACTGACAGAACAAGAGGACACAGTCTTAAGCTGCACCAGGGGAAGTTTAGGTTAGACGTTGGAAAAAAGATTCTTTGCTGAGAGTGATTGGGCACTGGAATCTGCCCAGGGAGGTGGTGGAGTCACCGTCCCTGGAGGTGTTTAAAAAAAGACTGGATGTGGCACTCAGTGCCATGGTTTAGTTGATGAGGAGGTGTTAGGTCATAGGTTCAACTTGATTGATCCCAAAGGTTGTTTCCAACCTAGTTACTTCTGTGATTCTCTGAAATGCTCTCTTTAATTCCTGTCACATCCTGTCAGGACCAATCCAGAGTTGTCTTCCCAGTAGAGACAAGGTCACGCAGAATTCCCATGTGGTGGGAGGGTCTCATTTCCCACCTCTGCTGTGCCCTACTGAGCTGACAGAGCTGTTGGAGCCACCACAACCCTGTCACCTTCCGTGCAGCTCCTGGGCAGGCGGGGGTGGGTGAGTTCTTGGTCCCAGTTTGTGAACAACAGGCTCGGATATACTTCTCCACCTACCTGGATAGGTTTTGGAGACTGAAACCTTTGGAGATGTGCTCCAAGCGATGCTGGTGTGGAAATCAGAAGGCTTTCTGGATAGGTGTGAAACTTGAAAGCATTGCTTATAGCAGAGCCTGGAGTCTGTGGCCAGCAGCAGAGGAGTTAAGCAGTGAGGGTTTTTTGTATAGGCAGGAAAGGAAAAATTTATAGCTCATAATCAACCCATGAAAAATGTAGTCTGTGGTGTTTCTTTCCTGTCTGAGCTCTTGGAAGGCCCCTGTTCCTATCTGGGTCTGTCAAGTACAGAGAGTTTCTTTGCAAGGGCAGCAAATGTAAAGCTACTGCAAGATGTGGGCGAGTGTCCAGCCCGTTTCTGGAAAGCTGCATTATTCCCTGGCGCTCCAGTAAAACAGCCGGGCAGTGGGAGGTCACTAGGGCATAGTGTACCTCTTCTCTCTTTCCTATTTCCCCTCTTGACTGAAATGATTTTGCTGGCAAAAATCAGTGTCTGTAACAGCTGTGAACTCTTCACCCTGCTCTGGGAGACTGTGTGTGTCTTAAACTCTGTTTACTCTTCAGCTTAAGAAAGTGGCCACCAACCAAGCCTCTGGAAACTGAGCTTAGTGTAGAGAGTGTGTGAACAATATTAGTACAAGAGCTTGCCCTATGGAGAGGCTCCTCCTTCCAAATCGTGGCTGAATTGGTAAATGGTTGTAGGAATAGGATACCTAGCCTGGCTTTTGGTGTTGGGACTGGGGGGACGATGGTTTGTGGTGTGGGTGGGGAAAAGGAGCATGGAGCAGGAGGAAATGCACTGTTTGGGCATGGAGCAAAGCACAGTGTTCCCTGCCTGTGGTGGCAATGAGAGGGAAATGCTGTTTGTGACTGTTGGTGCTGCTGTGACAGCATTCTGGGTATGTGAGGGGCTAGAGAGGACAACTGAAACTGGGAGGGTGGTGGGAGAGCCTGGGAGCATCACTGGGAGCATCTACCTGTTGTGGCCTTTCCTGGCCTTGGGATGTGGAGCTGGTGTGGCACTGTTGGTTGTGCCACAGCTTGCAATGAAACCTGAAATCCAGAACGTGTTTGCATGTTAATTTTTGATTGTAAATACTTTTCATAGCTCTGAAATTGTAATTCCAGCATTTCTCCTGTCACCAAGCCTAACCAAAGAATATTACCAACAGGTTTCCAAATGCTTTCATTGAAAATTCAAAGTTGCCACATTATCAGAACAAGGAGGGAAAGAAACAATAGACTTAAATGGATGTGATTTGTAAAATGAAATCTGTCTGGTATTAAAAGTTAATTGAGTTTTGAGGAAAAACCAACATAGTTCAGTTGAGACACAGAGAGTGGGAGAAACTCTCTTTATTGTTTCTTAACTATTGGTTTACTTTGCATGCTGCTGAGCAGCTGAGTTAACCAGAGACTGCTGTGGTTTCTCAGCTTGGAGCAGGAATGTGCCAGTATTTGTACACAGCTCCAGTAGAGAGTTTCCTGGGCTGGAAGAGGCTTGAGATATAGGAATGGTTTTGGAGACATGGAAAGTTCAGGGCCTTTTTCTCAGGAAGTTTAGGTGTTTATAGTGCCTTTTATTCTGAAATAAGAAGCTTAAAGTTTTAAGAAAAGTGCTTATTTTTTAGTATTTTTCTCGTTTTTCTACACCGAGTTGAAAATTTTCAACAACATTGCAAATTATTTCTGGAAAAACATAGCTTAAATTTTCTTATTTTCTTACAAAATCAAGTTGAAATGGTGATAAATTCCTCGCAAACACAGGATCTAAGGGCATTTCCACAAGCATATATTGTGCAGTATCTAAGTACCAAACTAATAGATGGGTGTGGATGAAAACCTACATAAACCAGGAAAAGCAAACAAACAGATCACTTCCCCCCCACTTCAGGCAGGGTGGAAACCACGCTGAGTCATCAGCTCTGCTTTCCCCTCATCCCCCTCAGTCTGTAGAAGGATTGTCCATGGGTTGGTGTCCTTTTTAGCTGCATGTATCTAAGAAAGTCTGGGATAACTTCCCTGAACAAGATCCAGTGGTCCTACAACTCCTTGAGCATCCTTTTCCTGCTCCACCAGCATGAGCGGGACACCCTTTTTGCATGGTGTAATTTGACAGCCCCTCCTTGGTTTGGGCTGAAGATGAAATCAAGACTCTGCTGATTCATTTTGAATCACTAAGATCAGCGGGATCACTGTGTCTCCTAGGCTCAGCTCTCTTGGCACTCCCAGGCTGACCCTGGCCTGGGCAGCCTCATGCTGCAGTGAGGGTTTTATCCTCCCAGATGAGGCAATCCCTCTCACTGTGTGTGCCTGTGGGGGTTAGCTTCAGGATTGTCTCCTTTTTCCTCCACGAAAGCCACGGCTTCATGAGCAGGCAGGCTTTGTACCAAGACTGCAGATAAGGAGGAACAGGGCGTGGAGGGATATGCAGCTCCAGTGTGGTCCCCAGACTCTGCAGCTGATGAAGGGCCCCAGAGGAAGCATTTGATTTAGCATTTCCACTGGGAAGGAGCCATGAATACCTTGTTTCCTCCCTGCTCTTTTCCCACAACATCCCAGGGAGTGGTTATGGAGCAAACATGGAGCTTTTCCCAGTGGCCCAAGACGGAATGAAGAAATTATGTTGTGCTGTTGATGGTGTGTGTAGTGTCTGGGGGTTGTTAACCGTGGCTGTAGTACAGCTCAGCACAGATACTTCAGGTGGGCTGTGAAAGTCTTGTGTGTTTGTTGCTCTGTTGGATACAGGTGTGCTCAGTTCCTTCTGGGTGCAAACACCGTGTTCTCTCTGTTTGCTTGTAGTGAAATAGCATCAGTCTTACGGGCCTGGCTCGATCAGTGCTCGGAGGATTTCAGGGAGCCCCCTGACTACATGTGCTTGCTGAAGTTGCTGGATTATCTGAAGAACAATATGCCCAATTCTGACATGGAGAGCAGGGTGCAGAACCTCTTGAAGCAGTTTCAGAACCAAGAAGTAGAAGCTGTTGGTGAGTTACCGTTCCCTCCCTCTCTCTGTCCTCCCAGACTGTAAGGTGCCCCAGGGATTTATGTGCAGTACGTTTCACCACCTCTCACGCTTATCAGTCGTATTGTGAGGCTCACCAGTGACTTTTGTCTTCCTTTTTTGTTTTCTGAAAGGAAACCCAACCTCTGTGTGAGGCTGCAGGCTCTGTGAGGGATGAAATAGTGTTACAGTGTGAGGTGCCTGTGTCTGTTCATCCTTGGGTGGCTCGGGAAATCCAACACTTCTCTAATATTTAGCCAAAGCTTTGAGATTGCTGCAGCAGCCAAGTGGTTAATTGTCAGCACACCTCCCCTGTCACTGAGTTAAAACACACAGCTGCTCTCTAGCTGGGCTTCTCACGTAACCCTCCACCCCCCCCAGAAAACCCCAAACAGACAAAAAACCGAATACAGAGCTGCAACAAAATACAGCTTGAGTCACAGGCTTTGTCCTGCAGCTTTTCTTCCCAGTGACCATCTTGTCAAAGGAAGTGTCTGTGGGTGTTTTTTCCTATTGGAGTGGCTGGCTGCTGGTATCCAAGGACAGAGGAAAATCTTGCGCTCTTGGGGGTCACAGTCTGCTGGAACAATAGAGAACTGAAGTCACACAAACCTGACACATCCCCATATCCTGGTCAGAAGGCTTCCTGTGGCAGAGCTGGGAAGTGGGGAGAGCTCACGTAGGGTATGAATGAGAACTGGAATCAACTTCCAGCTGTGGTAGAGGGGTGAGAGGGAATAATTCATGCCATAAATGATAAAGGAAATGCCAGAAAAAAACTGCTTTCGTTCCATAAAAGTCATGTCTGCCGGATGCTCCAGAAATACCATGTCAATGCATAATACTGTGAAATGCCAAATTAACTCAGTCATGAACAGAAAAAGGGAGTAATGCCCAGAGCCCAGGCCTTTACTGAGCACAGGTAAGGGAACAGGATGGCTAAGATGTCCCTAGTGCTGACCTTTCCTGGGTTGGTTCCCCCAGCTCAAACAAGGAAAACTCCTAAGAACTATATTTGGGTTCATCTGTTCTTCAGAGTGAACAGAAGTTCCCAGCAGCCCTGCTTTTGTATTTGTTTCCTCAAGGGACAGCTGAAAACATTCTTTTTTGAGTCATAGGTAGGCCAATATGAATGATAACATTTTCCAAATTGTGGAAGAATAGAGGCTAGTTATTAGAGTAAAATAAGAGGAGGGCAATGAAATTAGGCTGTGGGGTCTGCAGAGAAGACTTTTAGGATTGCCTTACTTTTATCAGAGCTCCATCTTCATACGTTTTCTTTCAAAATTCCTGATACATTGTCTGCAATCGTTGTTGATAATTACTGTCCCAAAGCATTCCTGCTGGGTTCTGAATTTTGAAAATTGGGCTCTAGTCCTACGGCTTGATTCAGGTAATCAAACTTCTGCTCCCTGCTGCCATCAGCCATGCCAGGAGATTAGATTGCAGTACCAGATAGGAAGATAAAAGCCGCTTCTGGCCTCAATTCTTGCAGGTTGAGCAAGCAAAGCAAGGAGAGGCAGAGGTTGCCAGGGTCAGGAGGGACACGTGCTTGCTCTCAGTGCAGTCAAGAGGCAGTCAGACTTTGAGAGGGCTGAATGGACCAGAGGGGTCCTACAATGATGAGATACTTGAGTACAAGAGGATTCCTGAGCTGACAGAGCTGGGCAAATACTTATTTAACATAATACTTATGGTTATAGGAGAAAAAGAGGGATGAAAAAAGAAAAGGAAAATTTACGCTGCTCTTCAGGACCTCATTTTAAGCATGCTGTGAGGTTTTGTGTAGGGCTGCAGCTCAGTGGTGAGGATTTTCAGTTGAATTTCAAGAGCCAAAAGGAAAAGGAGGTTTTACAAAGCCAAGAGGAGTAAGATTCTTGTAGCAGTTCAGTCCAAGTCCATTTAATTATGCAAATTGTTACAAAACAGCCACGGAAAAGTAGTGCTAGAACAGAGGTCTCCATTTACCACACTGAGCTCTGCTAATAAATTGTGCAATTCGAATGTACAGATGGAAATCAGCCTGTAGACACAACTTGTTACATCAAAACTGTAGCAATTTACATTGGTGATTATGTTTTGTTAATTAGTGGGGGAAGGAACAATGAAGTATTTTGAAAAACAATGATTCTCTATCACGTTATCTGCTGTTGTTGCCTTAATGCTCTACTTTAATTGGGTATGAAGTCTTGCATAACATTCTTTGTTTTTGTAAATGAAATCTCACCAGTAGTAAACTCAGTACTTTGGTTGTTAGTCTTTGACAAGTCCCTATTTTTTTCTGCCTCTTATGGAGTTACTGTGCCTTACAGTAAAAGGGATTAGGATTTATTTTCAGGGAGTTTCTGTTTGACTTCCTTCTCTACCATGGGAAACAAGGGCATATTTCTTGGTGTTTGAATTTTTTGTTCCCAGCTTCTGGGAGCCAAAAGGTGACATGGCAGCAGCTGTGGAGCCCTTTCCCTTCTGCACTGGGTCAGGTCCCTCAGTGAGGACAGTTCTGCTCTCCCACCTCCTCTCTGCTACCCAGTGCAGATTTAAAAGAACCATTCAGCAGAATATTGTAGGTGCTCACTGTATTCCATTTCCTGGGAAAAATTCCCTGAGAGGAAAGGGGAAGGCTGCTGGAATATATTCTCTAGATATAGCCCATGTAGCCACAAAGGGTGCCAATAAATCTGGTATCTCCTTTTATTTCTGGATAGAAGAGCATTCCTAATGCAGTATTTTGGGGCTATAACTGCAGCCTCATGCCTTTGTAGTTTGATAATTTTTTTTCAGATTATAAATATTGAAAAGTAGATTAAAAAAATTGTGCAATGTCAGTAAGGAATTTTTGTTGGGGTGGTGGTGATGTTTTTTCTTTCAGAAGAATAATTAGCAAATGGGTCAAGCCACTTCTCTGCTAAGATTTGTTCTTTCTATTTCTTTTTATTCCACCTTTTTCTTTGCCAATTTAATCTTCTGGTCATTTTTCTCACTCAAATGGCACATTACATCAGGCAGGGCCCTTGGGGCGTTCTGCTGTAATACAGTGATGTTGCAAAATAAACAAACACCTGCTTTGATTCATTGCTTGCTGTATAAATTTACTGACTGTTGTTTTCCATAATGGACAGATGGGTTTTGTAGTACTTCCTCCAGTGACCTGGTTGATGGAGAGGAACTGGAGATCAGCAATCCAGAAGAATTCTCCTCTTTTCAAGACCATGTTGTGGCAGAACAGCTGACATACATGGATGTGGTATGTAGAGTATTGCATGTAATATAACTCTAAATAAAATAATATATGGGGTTGTTTTTAAGTTATATTGCTGTAAGTACAGGGTTCCAGAACAGGACTGCTGCTGGGAGCAGAACACAACTCTGTGGTTATCCCTGGTTATCCCAGCTGCTTCAGTCATTGGGCTTTTCCCTCAGTCGTTCTGAAGGTTTTTTCTTTTTTTTTTTTTTTTTTTTTTTTAATGTGTAGCCTCTTTTGCAAAAGTTATTACTTAGCACTGAGAAACAGCACGTTTTGACTATATTGCTGCCTGGCTTAAAGATGTCTAGGTACTCTGGACTGCAATGCTCTGATTTTGCTTTGTCTGTATCAATCTCCTTCTAAATATCATTACATAAAAAATTTTATCTCGGTTATGCAGCTGAAATAAAGGTGTCCCTTATTTTCCCAGTATTATTTAGCTGACAGCTCTTTTAGGGCACCAAGCCTATAAAGAGTATGCCAAAGTATATTTTAAACTAAGAGAGAACCAATATTTACCTTTAAGTACCGTATTAGATTTAGATGAAATTTGTTCTCTAAACCTGTATTTCTTCATGTGGATAAAAGAGATTTAGGAGAAACTTGCTGGCTTACCCCACCTCTGTTTCACTCTAGATGCTCTTCAGAAGAGTTGTGCCCTACCACTGTTTGGGATCCATCTGGTCTCAAAGGGATAAGAAGGAAAACAAGAACCTGGCTCCAACTGTCAGAGCCACCATCACTCAGTTCAATGCAGTCACCAAATGTGTCATCAGCACTATCCTGGGGACCAGGGAGCTCAAAATCCAGCAGAGAGCCAAGATCATTGAGAAGTGGATTCATATTGCACATGTAAAGCATTTGTTCTGTTTAATGTTTTTTGGGTGGGTGCCTTGGAGTGAAGGAGTTTGGAGAGGAGAGAGAGGTTGTACACATTGGTCCCAAGCCATCTTAGCTCTAATTCTTTCTATTTTTAACTGATTTTTTTGTGATACCAAATGAATATTGCCCTTTTTCTCCTCAGTTCTTCCCCACCATGGCCATGCCAAAGCTTTAGAGAAGTCCAGATAGCTGCTATGAGTAGCTCTTCCCTTGTCCACTGATGGAATCGCTCCATTGTGGGAGGCCACTGGGCTGGGCGGGCAGCACTTCACCAGCATGTGGAATCACCTCCCTGTCCTCCACGTGCCTCAGCAGAGCTTCCTAGAAGATCCTGGAGCAGCTTCCATGTTTCCTAATCTTTGCATGAAGGGGGTTTTCCATGCCTGCTTTACATAACTCTAGTTTGCTAAATTCCTAGGTTTTAATATTTCACTGTAACCTTCCTAATTCCCCTCGGAGCACTGGGCAGCTGGCAGGAAACGAGACCTCTCTGGAAGAGACCAATTTCGAGCACTTCCATGTGGATGTGTGTTGACTTCTAAGAATCACATGGGTTCTTTTTGAGCTATACAGAACAGTCAGAAAAAAGCTGAAGCCAGAGGCTTTCCAACCTTGGCAGTGCACTTCTGTGCTTCCAGAGGCAGCATTCAGTCCTGGCACCTGAGCTGTGGCAACTGCATGGTTCAGGAAGCTGGTATGGGGAAGGTCTTGGACCTCTCCTGTGGCACTTACGTCTGCTTGTTTTTATCATCATCTGAGGGATGCTTTATTGCCTGTGTGAAGGGATTAGGAAGTTTGATTTCCAACTTCTGCATGCAGATCTGAGTTGCAGAGAGCACCAGCTAAAAGGGCATTCTTCCTGGGGCAGGCTGGAAAGAACTTTGTCATCATCCCAAGGCAGGAGGGGAGGCCTGGGGAAGCCAGGACAGGCACTGCCCTCATCTCACTCACTCTGTGGGTGGAGAACTTTGTTCTATACCCCTGTTGATTCGATGCTTCTCCCTTTACTTAATCCATACCCGTAATTAAATGCTCCAGTTGTAGCATGAAACACATGAAAAATATATGTGCACACTCTGCAGAATAATGGCACATGCACAGGAGCTGAGTGCACATATACTTAGCTGCCCACTTCTGAAGACAGCTGCTTGCTTTGTGCATGCAAATGAGTGTTTTGAATAGTTAAGTGCCTGAATTAGAAAATAATCCACTCATTAAAGTACAGTTATTCACTGACAACTAAACTTAGCAGCACAGAGTTCCACGTTTGTTATCCCTTTGTGACTTTTGGATCCATTTTCTTGGTTCAGAAGATAAACTGAATACTTTCTCTAACTGCCAGCCCTCTCTGCTCCACCTAGATCTAAGGTTCCTGAGCAGGAGCCGCCAATTTCACCCAAACAATATTTTCTTTAAAAATAAAAAGTAAAAATGAAATCATTAATATCCTGTTACTCTTAAATTTTTTTATATCAAAGCTGTTTTGCACAGGATTCTTTCTGGTTTTCCCTCTGTGAAGGACACAGCATGAAACAAAGTTATTCAAACCAGCCTTAAAAATTCTTCTTTCATGCAAATGAAAGCTTGCTCAAGTTTAGTCTGCAGTCAGTTGAATCACTGAGAACACTAAATCCAATATTAAATGCCTACTGTGCTCTAAAATATACAGTGTGCAATTAAGTCAAGATGGTTCCAAATTGGATCTCCTAATCCAAACTCCTGTTGTACTGGGAAGAAAGAAGAAAAGCTGATAATTTGTGCCTCTAAATTCGTGTTCTCCCCAACCTGAATTTCAGGTTGAACAAAAAGAAAGGTCTCATTCTTCAACGTGTCAGTCTCTGGAGAAGAGCTGTTGTGTGGGGTTTTTTTAGCCCCAAACCATGCAAAAATAGCTTTCAGGTCTGGTGAGTCCTGCCACATGTTCTTGAACTTGGTCTTTTTCTGACCCAAGTGTCCACCTGCTTCAGGTGCTGTTGGTCCAGGCTCTCTACTTAAGCCACACTTCGTTAAATGTAGCCTCCTAATTAGCACAGAGAGTTTTTTGTAGGTCAATAACTGGAAGAGCTTGTACTCTCCTAAGCTGTTCAGTCACTTTTAATGCAACTCCTGAACAGAGCTGCTGATATATTAAGGTCTGACTTTTGCTTATGCTTGAGGTTGCTTTACATTTGTTCAGTCCCACAAAGGAAATAAATCACGTCTATTTTCACTGTAAGGATCCTTTACATAACAAGCATTATTAGGGTAAGAATCAGATTCATAAAAAGGTTGATAAGCAGAATTGGAGTTTGAATACGTTCTCATCTCCATGCAGCAGTCAAATTGGCAGGTGTTTTGTCTGCTGGATTTGCATGTACAGGCACCTGTGCTGAAGTTTGTGGTGTCCAAGCTCTTGTTCTTGAGCCACCAATAGATTCCAGGAGTCACAGACGAGACTTTCCCTCTTGCTTCCCTCTGCTTTATGAGGAATCTGTGCTACTTTTGTGAGGTTTTGGTTTTCCTTTTCCACCCAAGCTTTTGCCACAGAGTAGCTGCATAACAAACGTCCATGAAGCAGTCTCTCTGTTCAGATTTGATCCCAACTCTGGAAAAGCTGGGAAGGTTTTTCTCTTTAACAGTGTGCACATACTTGAATAACAGGTTATTCCTTTGCATGTCTTTATTTTTAATTGACACTGAGATGATTGAAGGTTTAAATTTTAAATACCACATATAAAGAGGCAAAGCCTGGTTTTCTCCCTAAGGGTAAAAGGGATTGGTAAGTATAAAGAGCTTTTTAAGAAGTGTAACCTTTGTGTCTTTCACCATGGCTTCATGGACTCAGTTCCACTTTTATTTTTACTGGGAGAACTGGAAGCTGTGACCCCACAAATACATGAAAGTGAGGAAAACAAGATCTAAATGCCAAAGCTTGTGAAGTGTTTGGTGGCTGGAGTGGGGAGTGATACTTCTGATGCTCAGTGTTTGCACAGCTGCTGCTCAGCAGTGAGAATGTGTAGCAGGCATGACAGGGCTCAGACAGAGGAGCACTAAGGTCTGTGTAGTGCTGACATTTAATGCTCCTGTGTTTCCAACCACTCCTTTCACAGGAATGTAGGATCCTGAAGAACTTTTCCTCCTTGAGGGCCATCATTTCAGCTCTGCAGTCCAACTCCATCTATCGGCTGAAGACCACCTGGATGTGTGTTTCAAAGTAAGCCTCTCCCTCAGTTCCCAGGGGCACAGGGCTCTATGCTCCCTCTTTTCATCTTCTCCTCACTCTTCCTGTTCTGTTCCTTCACTGACATGGGTTCTGTCAGAAGAACCTCCCATTCCTGGGAGGCTCAGACTCCTCCTGTGAACTCCTCTTCCCTATTGAGGGGACAATCTGCCCTTGGGGATACTGGATTCTGTCCTTTTTAGCGTGTTGGGTCTTCCACAACCTCTCTTGAAAAACTACGGCACTGGCTTCTCACCCACCTCACCACTCCCAGGTCACCACAATCTTTGCCTGTTGTCTTCTCTCCCATGAAGTTTGAGGAGTTCCAGCTTGTTACAAATCCTCCCTACTCCTCTCCCGGTGCTGATATTTACATAAAATATATTCCCAAACTACAAAATCCAGTATTAAAGATAATATTTCTTCCAGGGGAACACTTTATTCTGTTAATAATATTTAGTGCCTGCCCAACAGATGCTAGAAGTTGCTGTCTAGAAAATATGGTGTTCTGCTCATTCAGTTTGGGCAAAAATCAACCAGATTTCTTTGCCTTTGATAAACAAATTAAAATACCACTCTGCCAGGCAGTATCTCTCTGTATCTCCTCTCCACAGAGGTGGGATTTTCCTTCTGCTGCCCCGTGTTTCTGATCAAAATACTGCCAATCTTGTGTTTATAGTGTTGGGCAAAACTCCTACACTTAAATGCTTCCAGCTTTCCAGAATGCATGGAACAGGGCAAAAATCAAGTACTTTGGTTCTCTCTCAGCTGTTCTTCTGTTCCCTTTGTATGCCCTGACCCATTCTCACACCGTGCGGACAGTTCAAAGCCCTGCCCAGGGGCTGCTGAAGGTGTTTCTTTGCTGTCAGATAAGGCCCGACTTTACTGGGAGCACCAGAATATTCCCACCAAGGCTCTCAGGAGATGTGCAGCATCTCACTGGATGCATTTTGGTGCTGTTATCTTCCATAAGTTGAACTGTTAATGACTGATGAGAAAAAAACAGGAACTTGATTGGATTTAGAGTGCTTGCTGATGATGTAAATGATTTAATCTTTTCCTGTGCAGGGACATCCTGCTGATGTATGAAGAACTGTCTGAGATCTTCTCAGACCATGACAATTATCTGACAAGTAGGGAGCTGCTGATGAAGGTGAGAACCAGTGTGAGTTCAAAGCTTGTGATCTCAATGAAATCTGAGGTTTAACCCTTTTTGAAACCAGCTGCCAGAGCTCATCTCTTCCTCAAGGACCTTACGTGGTGCTTTAGGAAAGAGTGGGCTGTAAAACCTGCAAAACCTTTTGCTGGGCTGAGAGCTGATTTCCTGGAAGAATCAGCAGCTTTAGCCTGTAGAACGTGGCCAGCCACAACCAGCAGGCTTTGGCAGCATGATC
This sequence comes from Dicrurus megarhynchus, assembly GCA_013399195.1. NCBI lineage: Eukaryota > Metazoa > Chordata > Aves > Passeriformes > Dicruridae > Dicrurus > Dicrurus megarhynchus. The sequence continues at coordinate 278,928 of VXAD01003101.1, read as the reverse complement.
TGGGTGAACAGCAGGTCTTGCAGCCCCTCAGCCAACGAGGTCACTGGCACCACGCCACAGCTTCAGCTGAGGAATCAATCCAAGATGTTTATCCCCCTGTGCTGCACCTTTCTCAGAACTAGGAAGCGGGGCTGGGAATTCTGAAGGAACAGGCTTCCTACTCTGTGTGTGGCCAGATGGACAACAAAGAGGGCTCTGTCTGGAGCAGTTTGACTTGTGCACTTGCCTGGGTGAACCCCAGTAAGCTCAGGAGCCTGAAAGGGGTGAGGAAGAATAGCAGGGAAAGGTTATGTTCTGCAAAAACTAAGGAATGTTTGTGGCAGGTTTTTTCCATTTACGTAAAAAAGTTCCTATAAACTTGCTAACCAGTTCGTTCTTTGGTAGTTCTGTCCAGCCAGTCTGGCATTTGTCCCCCAGCCCCTTGCCTTGGGATCTGAAACACTGTGTTTTGCTCAGGAATGGTGGGTGAACACGTTCACATCTGTCAGTCTGTTTTGTTCATCATCCATTTATCAACATCTGTAGGTGAATTTTAAAGCAGGCGAGACCATAATAAGCATAGAGGGAAAATGTGTGTTCAGAACAGCCTATTTAACTAAGTATTAAAAGACAAAACAACACAGACTGAGCCCAGACCTCTGGCTCCCAGTAAATCACCCTCCAGCTGCCCTAAGTAGACTTGAAAAACATTTTGGAAGCAGCGAGAGGAGAAAAATTCCACAGAATAGCTAGAACCTCTCCCCTACTTTTTATCTTGGACCATTTGGAGGATTAATATCCACTGAGTGCTCAAAGACTTTGTTTTCCTTCACTATAAATAGCCCCTGTAGGGAAGCCATGTTTGACCTTGCCTGTCCATCCTGCAAATCCAAGTGTGGAGCAAACAAAATGCCATTGGAAACAGACTGGGTGGCACAGAGAGGGAGCAGTGTTCTCTCCTCCTGAACAGACATTAATAATGATTTGTGACGCATCTATGCAACCACTGGAAGAAACATGTAACTCCAACATCCCCTGTGCATCCAGGGAAATAAAGGTTTAAAGAACTATGCTGAAATATCTCATCCATTCATAGAAAAGCTGGAGTTGTGGGGATGGAAACCTACTCCTCTAATTTCCTGCATGGTTTTGGATTAGTCAGTAAGCCACAGTAGCTGGATCTTGGTGTTGCAGCGTAAGAAAAACAACAAAGCATTGCGTAAGACGGAGAAGTCAACTTGTAGCAGGCCTGATTAGGGAATTAACCAGAAATCCTGAGGTCAGGAATGTCGGGATAGAGCATATGGACACCTGAAGTATGTCTGAGCTTCTCTGATTTAAACTCCCAGGAGGTTTTCAGCAGCACTTGGCTTTGGCCAAAGCTGTTCTGAGAAAAATTCCCTCATAGTCATCTTGTGTGATTTTTGTCCAAAATTCCCAATCAGCATCCAAGTACCAGGAAATCAACACATGCACGTAGACACACGTGTGTCTGCACAGCAAATATTTTTTGCTGGCTTAACTTGTCTGGTTAAATGTACTTTATTATTTTACATGCATGTAGTTGCCACTTTACCACTTGGATCCTCCATTAATTGCCTTTAATTCTCTTCTACCTCACAGGAAGCAACATCCAAATTTGCGAATCTGGACAGCAGTGAGAAAGAAAATCAGAAAAAGTCACAGAAGCGACTGCAACTTCAAAAAAACAAGGTGTGTTTGGGGGTTTTCCTCTCCTTTTTGATCTGGTAACATGGTTAACCCTAATTGGTCAATTCTATAAGAAGCAAAATCTAGAAAGGTCCTCACCAGAGCGAGCAGGCAGGAGATGATTGATGGATATAAACATGTGGTCATCACTTCCAGCTGTCTTGTTTCTGCCCTGCAAGAAAGAGTTCCATTATCTACTCTTGTTACACTTTAGAGAGAAACACAATTTCCATGAAGTAAAATATGTGCTGCTGTAAATACTGGAGTTCTTGTGATAAAGAAAATTAGCTCTGGCAGAGCAGAAGTCTCATTTACTTTCAAACTAGCTCATGAAGCTTCTGACATACCAGCTTGAAAATTGCACAGGCTTCTACAGAGACTGCTTTGTAAAATGTGTCTGGGTTCCAGTCTGCTGGTGAAAATGGTTTTTGTCTCAAAGCTGGCAAAGATCTAAAAGGACGGGAAGAGAGAAATCTGGGATGGGGAGGCAAAAGTGCTGAATATGATTTTTGTCTGTGTATTTGTTTGACTGGAAAAAATACAGATCCTTTTGGATGGTAGAAACAAGTGTTTCCTTCACAAGTGTAGAGCCAGCCTGAACTCTGCAAGTGCTGGCAGTCTAGAAGTTTAAAGTGTGAATAATTAGCACTAAAATGCAGTGGATGGCTGGGGAAGATGGTCACTTCTTGGAGAGAGAAGAAAATTGTGGCTTGATTTGACTTCACTATCACAAGGCATAATCACACATCATTGAGTAAAAATCCACGGGGATGAAGCAGAAACTGCTCACACAGGCTGGCCAGGACCATTCCTCAGCTCCTCCCCTTGCAGCAGGTGACAGAGGGACCCTGTCCCTGGTCCTCAGTGCTTCTCCCACAGGCAGGGTTTCCTGGGGACCCACTGTTGGGAATCAATGGTGGCAATACTGTGATACAAAACCACTGGGTGATACCTGTGAGAGCATCCTGATCTCACTGGAATTGGATTTAAATTCTAGGTTATCTAATGAGAATGATGTAATGAAAGAAAACATAATTACAAGACTGCTGCTTGGTTAAGCAGGTTACTTTAATTTCATTTTCTTACACAGGAGTGTTCTGGAATTGTAATTATTCTCATTTTTCAGTTAATTAATCCAGCATTGCTCTGCTCATTTGCAGGGAGTGATGCAAGGCACGGTCCCATACCTTGGCACCTTCCTGACCGATCTCATCATGCTTGACACAGCCCTTCAGGACTTTGTTGAGGTAACTTGGGGCAATTTTTGGAACCCTAAATACCCTCCCTGCCTCCCCAGTTGAGTTTATCTGTTTCTATATTTTCTCCTTCTGCAGCTCTTAAAAATATCTGTTTTCAAAGAGAAAAAGGAAGCAATATGCAGTGTTATTAACCAGAACTTGTGTGAATTTGAGTGCATTTATCTCAAGGTACAAATCTGGCTCTTCTCTGATCCCTCCTTTTTCCTTCCAACAGGGTGGCCTGATCAATTTTGAGAAGAGACGAAGGGTAAGTTGAATGTTCTGTGATTTTTGGTTTATTGATACCCTCTGGGCAAGGCCATTTGTCTTTAGCAGCTGAACCAGACCTGGTGGCAGGAGACCTTTGCTTTCCAGAACATGCAGTTAGTAAATACCTTCCTTCTCCTGCAGGAAACTCTTTGTAGGTAAAAGGCTGCAGAGAGCAAATGAAGTACAGAGGACTGAGAAAGAAATGCTGTCAGTCTCTCCTTTCAGCCTGATCCTTGTTGGTCAGAGATAAGTAATGTCCTGTAGGAGTAAAGGTGCTGGGGTTACCTTGGGCTGAATGAAGTCAGGCCAAATCTCCATCCTGGGGCTTGAAAGCAGACCTGAACTTGGCTGTGAAGGAGCCATTTCCTGCCCTTAACTGCTCCATAACCTGCCCTACACAATCCAGGGTTATTCTGGCAAAGTGTGTGCACAAGTGCAGTTACACAAGAGCAGCACACTCTGCTCACGTGCCTGAAAGGTGGGTAGCATTTTATGTTCCTCTGGAGCAAGTGTGAGTGCACATTATGGATCCTAGGAAGAAAAACCCCACCTTTATTGTTAGAAAACTGGTTCTTGAAATAGCTACTCAACTGAAACTGAGCTTCACATCAAGCTAAGTTTGTCCTGGGTCCCTTGTTGTATGTTTTTAGAGTACGAATGCATATCATCTTGTTTTCTAATTAGGCTTTCTGTTTGATTATTTCTTGTCTTAGGAATTTGAAGTCATTGCCCAAATCAAGCTCCTGCAATCTTCATGCAACAGCTATTGCTTGATACCAGACCAGAAATTCATCCAGTGGTTCAGGAGGCAGCGACACTTAACAGAGGAGGAGAGGTAGGTCCTCAGTGCAGCTGGAAAACCTCTGTTCTCACCCCCCCCACACACCTGGGCAGGTCATGGCAGGGACATACAAATACTGGAGAGCACTAGTTTTAAAAACTATTGTGAAGAGGTGAAATATCCCCTTGGCCCTGGTAAAATGCAGGCAGAGCAGTGTTCCTCTTTGTGGGGCTGTAACCTTCTATGAGGTGGGAATAACTGAAGTGTTCTTGGATTTCTTGAATGTTGCTGCTGTGAGATGTACAACTAAATAACATTGTCTGCAAATATTCACCTGCTGCCCTCTGCTCTGCAGTTACAAACTCTCACGTGAGGCTGAAGCAGCTGCTGATACCAACATCCTGTCTCCAAAATCCCAGAAAAGCATGGTGAAGAGGATCAGCACGTGAGTGTGATGGGGCAGAGGGGGTTTGGAGAGGGAATATGGACCTGGATAATTCAAACAAGCAGAGCTCATTTCATCAGCTGCAAAACCTGGCTGGGGATCCACACCCCTGCATTGCTTTAAGGAGAAATGCAGCCTTGTGGCTAAAGCTGTTCCTTTGTGTTGTTAGAAGCAGTCATGAGGATTATTAATGATAAAAGAGACTAGAATAAAGAATCCTTCCTATGGTGTCAAAAAAGGAACCATTTTAGTGCTGGATTATAGTTCAGTGTACCTATTGTGTAATAACTTCCCTGAATGCAGCAGCAAAACAGAATAAATGAGGATAAAGTCTCATCTATTATTAGTCTAAATTGCTATAGACATGTAAAAATTCCTTGCAGGATTTTAGTAGGAAAAATAAGGTTAGCAAAAAGGTATTTGATAGTGGAAACAATTTGCCTTCCAGCTGGAGAAGGAAAAAAAAATGGGGATGTGGTCCAATTTGGTGTAATAGCACAAAGATTCAAACAGGAGGTGGGTAGAGGACAGGGCCATGCAGCTAGACAGGAGAAACAAGAGGCTAGCAGGAATGCAGGGAAAGCTGCATGGAATAAAGCAGAGCTCAAAGACTGAAGTAGAAGCATCTGCACTCTGAATGTGCTTTGCAAATGAATACTGTAGAAAAGCAGTGAGTGCCACCTCTCTAAGCTGTATTAAATCCTTAACTGCACACTGATGCTCCCTGCTCCTCCACTTGGTGGGTCAGACCAGCTTGTTTCCTTTGACACTCCTTTCAAGTCACTTGACCTGCATTTAGAAATGAGTCTCGGAGAGGGAGAGCCTTTAATTTACACTTCATGATCTCCTTATTGTGTGCATCTCCAGCCTTCTAGAGAGAACCTGATACCTGTGGCACCCTGATAGAGGGCAGGAATTGGCAGCGGGGCGAATTTGCCCTTTGAAGCCCTTTTTTTCTATTAAATGAGCCTGAAAATGTGAAGAGATTGAAGGGGAGTGTTGTCCTAGTGGGACATGAGCTGGTCGTGGCCTTGCAGCTGTGGGCACTCTGGGTCAGGAAAGCGTTGTGTTAGCCCGTAACAAAGCCTCTGGACAAACTGTATAAACACCACAGAGGAAATGAAAACAATAGGCCACTCCAGAGAGGAAAAAACTCCAGTACATGAGAGTTCTGAACCAAGGGACAGCTTTGCTCAGCCCAGCTCTCACTTACTGGCTTTTGTGCTTTCTTTCCACACTAGACTTTTTCTGGGCACTGATGTGTTCACTCCACCCAAAGAGCAACCCCCGAAGAGCTCTCCTGTAGGAGGGAGCTCCGGGGAAAGCACGGATTCAGCCAGTGTTTCATCCTGTGAGTTTAATCACTCTGAAACTGAGGATGTGTGTGTGACGCCCGTCTCTAGTCCTGAGGATCCTCTGAAAAAGGTACAGCTGAGGCCTCTGCATGCTGCAGGCAGCCACAAGACACTTGCCCAAGGCTCTTGGCCTTGACTAGAGCATTGTTTTTTAGTGGAATGGAGAGAGAAATGTGAAAAAATGGAAGCAATCCAGTCAGGACTCTTGCACAATGTTCTGTGTTGCCCCTTACAGTGGGTTTGTTCCTGCCAGGAAGCTTTTGAGCAAGGCAGAGGGAGAGAAAGGCAAACGCTGAGCAGGGGAAGGAAGGGGGCAGTTTCAAGGAGAATGGCAGCAAGGGAGGGGTGTGTGTATTTCCACTTGTGGAAGCAGGAGTGCCGGTGCCACCCTCTGCTCCTTCCCAGCCGGTCCCAGCTCCTGGCTGGCCGCCCGCAGCCTCATGCTGTTGCTTGGATCTGCTGCCACCTCCTGGGCGGCTCTTACTGCGGGGGCCAGAGCAACCCCAGCAGTACAGAAATTGTCATTAAAGTGCTGAAATCAATCAAGTGAAGTTCAGTTTTCCTGGAGGCAAGGCTGGGCAGAGTGTGGGTGACTGAGGTTTTGTCTGTGCCTTCTGCTTTCTCCCGTTCCTCTGGCACAGTGACGCAGCCAGATGCACCAAACGCCTCCTATGTGACAGCACTTCCCTTTCTGTTGTGCAGATCTCTGGCTACCCCTTATCCTCCTGTTCTCCTGACTCTTCCACGAGCACACCTTCCTCAGGGCTGTCATCTTTACCCTCATTCCTGCTGGCCTCCAATGATGACAAGAGCTCTGTGGGCTCCGACAAGGGCTATGACTCCGACAAGGGCTCCATCGGCTCTGACAAGGGCTCCATCTCCAACAAGGGCTCGGACTCCAGCAAGGGCTCAGACTCCAGCAAGGGCTCCATCTTTGACCCTGGCTCGGCCTCGGACAGTGGCTCCATCCCCAGCAGGGACTCGGGCTCGGTGCCGGGCAGTGCCCCCAAAGAGCTGCCCGTGTACAACCGGCAGAGCGGCGGCTCGTGCATCATCCGGGTCAGCATGGACGGGCTCCACGCCAGCGTCTACAAGAGCATCCTGGTGAGTGGCACGGCCCTGGGCTCAGCAGATGTGCCCATGGTGGGTGACTGAACCTATCACTGCTTTGAGAACACCCCTTCACTGAGCTGGCTCATCCCACCTGGCTGGAAAGGGAAAATGGCACGCGGCGCCATGCGGCATGTGTGGAGCCCAGTAGAAATGAGATGTTTGAAAACAGCGTTGGGGAAGTATCTGGTCTGGAAATTGAAGTTTGTGTTTTATCAAAAAGCTCCAGGTGAAGCACTGTGAGCACATTCAGGTTTTGACGTAAGATCCCATGTTTTCCCTGGAGCAGCTTTCTCCAGGAGCCGGTTTCTGGAAACAGGGAGCTTCCCTTTAATTCCACAGCTTCTCCCTGTGAAGAAGGGAGAATCTCCCTCCTCTCACCAGACCAGCAACTCCAGAATGCAGGCATTTCCCTCTGCTTATTCTACAAACACCCTGGCACTGCCACTGGTGCTGGACCATGGGTGATGTGGCTCAGCTCAGCTGGGGACCCTCAGGGCCTGCAGGGGAGAACGAACACGGGGTAGTTCTCAGCACCTTTAGTTCCTGATTTTAATGGCCTCACCTCCCCAAATCCAGCAAGCTGTTCCCTGAGGGCCTGACAGATTTGGCTCCTGGGGAGACTGCAGGAGGCTCTGGAGGAGCTCTGTGTCTGCTCCAGATGCACTTCCACAGCACACTGCAAACCCAGCTACGAGGCCAGAAAGCTTTGCAGGATGTCCAAGAACAGCAGTTAGGGCAGCTGTTCATGGGGGCTTTTGTGGCTGGTGAGAATGAGGTCTCTCAAAGGGAGCAGACACTGGGATTTAGTGCTGTCTCTTCTAGTACTGTATCTGTCAGCTTGAACTAAAAAGCCACCACCTCCAAATGTCATAAATACTAAGTTTAGTATCTGTCAGCACCTGCCCCTTTGTTACTGACCCACTGTGGCTTTTTCAGTTCTCTGACATCTCTTCCAAGACCAAGCAGTCAGGTTTTCACTAATTACTAAATCACGAGAGCGAATGAGAAGAATCTCTCGTTGCAACTTAATCTTTCCAGATAACCAACCAAGACAGAATCCCCGATGTCACCCAGCGAGCCTTGCTGAAGCACAACCTTGAGCCTGATGCAGTTGAAGATTATGAGCTTGTGCAGGTCATCTCTGAGGACAAAGGTAGGGAAGCAGAACTCTGCTGCTGCCTGGAAAATTGTTGGATTTCAAAGGAAAGAGTAAAATGGGAAGCATTAGAAATGCCATGGACAGGTCACAGCTGCCAGTGAGATCCCCCTGGCTGCTCAGGGGTGGTTTCTGTCAACACAGCCCCCCTTCCCAGAGGCAGAGCCAGCTCCTGGGCTGCCAGGCAGACCTCGTGTGTGCTGTGCAGCCATAGAGTTGACCACAGGATTGGGGGTGGGGGGGATGTTCTGCCTCCCTGGGACCAGGCCCTTGGATCCCACCCATCATCAGCCTTCTCTGGGAGAGGCTGCCAGAGCGTGACCATGGCCTGGGCCCGGCCTCCCCCTCCTGCCCTGCTCCCTTTCCTGCAGGAAGCTGCTCCCGATGCCACTCTGGCAGAACAGGGAGAGGGCCCTGCCCGTGCCATCCTGCTCCTGCTCCCTGTCCTCTCCCAGCTTTCCTGCAGCTGTGCAGCCCTCCCCACTAACGCTGCTCTGGCCCTGTTCTGCAGAGCTGGTGTTCCCCCGCGACGCCAACGTGTTCTATGGCATGAACAGCCACGTGAACTTCGACTTCATCCTGCGGAAGAAGGCAGAGCTGGTGGGCTGAGGCTGCACCTGCACTGCCCTCACGGGTTATGGAGAATCTGTCAGAATTTCCTGTTGAAAATGTGCAATTGGAGCAACGGGCAGCCCTGGTGCAAAGGCTCTGGGCTGCCACGTTTGTCTTGAGGACACCCCACGAGCCAACTCTCGTGAGAAAAGAGTCTCCTTCATGCCAGTATTATACAGAAGATCATCTGAATTTATTTTTATAGAACTGAAGCAAGTTCTGAGTACATGTCTGCCTAAACCAGCTGGAAACTTTTTGCGCTTGTTCTGCACCAGAGAATGACCCATTTTTGGATCTTGTTTCCAAAGAACTTTAAAATGAATGAGCTGCACTTGCCTTTGCATGAACATCATGAATGGGACAAACAAACACTACTTTTTGTTGGATGGAGGTCTTAATGTCACGACAGGGTGGTTTCCCTTGGACTTGGTTAAGCTATGGACCAGAACTCAATGCCTTTTGTGTGCACTCCCATGTGATGGATGGACCTCCTCCCAATGTGCAATTCCTCTGCAGGAGCTGAACTTGGAACCTTTTTAAAAGCCATAAGTAAGACGTTGGATTGTAAGCAGCCCTGATTTGAGACACATGAAATAGATACAGTATTTCTGGTTCTAGTGGTAGCACTGTGCACCCCTGCACAGATCTAGGAGTTATTATCCAGATAGCTTAGGACTGTTAATGATCATTAGTTAAAATAGAGTTTTATCCATGCCTGGGCCTTTCCCCTCCAGTTCTGTGGCACTAATTTGCAAAACTGGGCTCAGGTAAGTTTTACACTGCGTTTGGATTTATCACTTCTGTTTACAGGTAGGTAAACCAGACCGACTGTAGCTATATTGTACAGCCACGAGACCTATGGTAGGTCCCACAAGCCTGGTGTAGGTTGTAATCTGAACAATTCATGAATTCCAGTTGTATGTTTGTTTAGAGGGTGACAGAGGGGGGGTTGTTACTGAGCCTTAACCTTTGCCCAGAGTTAGGGCAAGACTAGAAGTTCAGTTTTCTCTGCTTTTGGTGTCTGTACAGTGCAGTTCCTTGTGTACATAGCATAGCTCCTAATGTATATAGTACTGCTCACTCAGAGGGTGTATGGCAGTGTTAAGCTGAAACGTGAATGTTCTGGATTTTAAAATTACACTTTCCAAATGTTTATATATGTTATGTTTTTAACTGCTTACCTGTAATCTTTATATGATAAGTATATAAATTGTTTTTCATTAATATTTGCCTGGAATCGGTCAATTTCCTTTTATTAGCGCACGCCAGATGTGTAAAAGCACCTCACTCCACCTCCCTTGCTGTCCCTTTCTTCAACTTCTCCACTTTTACTGTTTTGACTTCCCAATGGCAAAGCTAAAGCCCTCCCAGTGCATCAGCCATGCACAGAGCCTGTGAAAGATAGGGACATTTTGTGCTATTTCTTGAGGTTTCAGCTTAAAGATTTCCGTAACTGGGTAATTTAGATTGCACACCAATTTTACATCTTCTGCATGAAATCATTCTCTCTTGGGTCACTGAATGACTTCTGAGGCTAGATAATACAACAGAAGTGCTTTTGAGTGTATCCATTTCTCCCCATTATCTCAATCGTGGTGTTTTTTCCTCCGGCTCTCCCAATCATTACCTTGTTGTGGTTTTCCCTCCCTGCACACAACACAAACATTTTTCATGAACTGCTACTACTCTGCTTAAGGAAATCAGTTAAAGCAAACTCAGGCTCCCTGAGCACCCAAACCAGCTCCACTTCTCAGCAGTTCTATCCCAGGCTGACACATCCTCATGGGCCCTGCCTTCCCAGGGCTGCAGGGCTGGCAGCGAGGCCAAGGAGCCCAGAAGCTCCAGTTCAAGGCTGTGCAAGTGATGCAGAGACCTCTTCCATTTTTCATTATTTGAATGAAGTTAAAAAGCTGAAACAGGGACAACTCCAGTATCTTGTATTTTTTTAAATCCATGCTCTGTTTGCTGGTGAGGAGCAGCCGGTGCTGAGGCAGGGAAATGATGTGTCAGCACACAGGGAAATCCCCTGGAAAGGGGAAAGGAAGGAGAGGCTGCTCCTAAGCACTGAGATGGGTCTGTCACAGAACAAAAAGCTTGAGGGTGGAAGAGACATGGCTCTCGTACCCAGGGACACCTGACAGTGCTGGATGCTCACCTGGTCATGGAGCCCTGCTCCTGCAGGAGCTTCTCACCAACACCTCTGGGATCTCCATTGTCCTTCACACAGGCCATGTGGGCTCATGAAGCAAGAGACCTGCAGGGGAAGCAAGAGGGACTGTGAGGAAGGAATGACTCAGGCTGTGTGTGGGCCCATGGTGCAACCTCCATACTCACCAGGTCATGTGGGCACCTGCTCCCACATGGACACCAGTAGGGACTTGGCTTCCAGGTGGGAGCTGCAGAATGGGCACCTTTATACAGCCAGTGACTCCATGGGAGAGGGACACAGCCAAGAATCCCTTGAGCTGGACTTCCATGAATCTCCAGTTAACATTCAGGGTCAGGCTGGAGGGGACTTGGACCAACCTGGTCTAGTGAAAGGCGTCCCTGCCCATGGCAGGGGTGTGGACTGAGTGACCTTTAGAAGTGCCTTCCAACCCAAACCATTCCAGGACTCTCCCACACAATGAAGAACACACACAGCTACTCATCTTGCACCAGGTTCTATGTATTATCAGACCGGCTGACAGGTAATAACATGTCTTCTGTAGCAGAAAGCACAACATTGATCAGGAATTATTCAAAACAAACAAAAATTAAAACCAAAACACCAGCCACACATACTCAATGCACAGCTCTGCCAGCAGGTGAGTCCCCAGATGGCAATTCCAGGAGGGAATCCTCCCACTGCCCAGCAGCTCAGGGTCTGTGCCAGCTGCCCTAAGCAGTGTAGTCCATGATCACCTGGCCTCTGAGAAAGGTTTTTTTTTAAAAAAAATAAACACCTATCCTGCTGGCAATGAGCCAACAGCAAAAACATCAGAACTCATCCAAAAAACAGACAAGTCTGCTCCTCACATGAAAAAATATCCAGGCAAGTCGCCTTTCCGTCCTGTAACACACAATTCTATCGGGCTGTTGAGACAGTAACATTGCTGTAGGTTCTTTCGGTTTTACAAGGAGAGTTTGTAACCTAACTTCTCACATTTCAAGTTCCCAAAACTCCTACACCTGCTTTTATGGCCTAAATAAACAGGCCTGCCAATAGGTTGTGGGGTTTTGTTTTCCTGAAGGCCTAAGTTGAGGCGGGGGTGAAGCAGGATGCGACACGGACCAACTCCGCCTGCATTCCCTTCAGGCAGTGCAGACACAAATAAATCCAGCCACCTCCACCTGCACGGCTTCCATGACTTCAGACATGCCAAGACATCTGTTCTGAATCCCGAGGCCTGTTTAGATGGGATGCAGCAAGATTAAAAATGAGCTGAGGGGAAGCCAGCACGGGTTTTGTACAGGAGCGTGACAGGGAGAAGACACAACAGAGGAGCACTGCTCCCCCGCATTGAACGTTTTGGGGAAACATCTTGAGTCTGATAGGGATCCCTTTGGAAAACAAACCCAAACCCCCCAGATGCTTGGCAAACAGGGAGGTAAAAGCCTACAGACCTTCGAGGAGTAACAGTGAGGGAGCAGCCCAGGTACAGCCATCCCGAAAGGCACTGACATTTGTACACCTCTATATATTAATCTTTATAAATACAGTGTTCTACACGAGGAACTGTGGAACGATGTCATTCCAGGCTGGTTTCTTTTAACAAAAGCTTGCCAGGGCTTTTGCTCAGATCTGGAACACTTGGTTCTTCTTCCTCCTTGGTGTCCCACCCTGTCCTCGGCGGCCTGGGCAGGTGTCTGGCCCGATCCCGCGCACGGCCCTTGGGAGCGGTGGCAAGGAGACCGCATGAAGAGCTGCTCTACAACTTTCAAGGGTGAAAAGCTAAAGTGTGAGGCAGGTTCAGCTGTCAACAGAGTCTCGGGGAGATGGGCAGTCATAGCTCATCCCTGGACGACGGCGCGTTAAGGGACGACTGGGGGGGCAGGGCGTCCTTGTTCTGGGCGTCGCTGTGGATCTTGCCCTGCTGCCGGGACTTCCAGGAGTGTGTTCTGTCCCAGTCCGTTGACACGGTCTCGTTGTCCCAGATGGTGGAGGTCTCTGTGTCGCTGAGGTAGCCCGGCTGCCCTGTGTAGTGTGTGGGGTAAACGAGAAGGGGTTCTGCTGAAAAGGCCTTCAAGTCTCTGGACTCGTAGTACTCCATGTACTTTGTGCTACAGAGGAGAGAAACACCATCAGCGAGAGGGGAACCTTCACTGGTGCCAAGCTTGTCCCTGGGAGACATGGCCAATCCAGGGAGCAGACTGGTCTCGGAGTGGGGGTAGGTGCTGGGGTACAGCCGGAAACACATTCTTACAACCACACACACCTGTACCCAGAGACAGCCAAGTGCCTCAGAACCAGCCCACAAGCCCTGCCCCCAGCAGGGACAATTCCCCTCTGTCCCCTCCTTTGACCTGTGCCAGGAGGACACAAGCAAGCACCACAAGGAGTCCCCACCAACCATGCTACCAACAAGATCTGGCTTAAGATCAGTCAGCAAGACCCAGCCTGTGTTCCCCTGAGCCACGGAGGGACTTACACAGGGTGCTTGTTGTACATGATGGGCAGGAATTCATCCACGGGCAGCATCTTGCTGAAGGGCTCAGCCCTGATGAGCTTCTGAGCCCCATGGAAGGAGATGGCGTAGCCCAGGGTCCAGTAGGAGTAATCAGCTTCCACCAGGTTCCGGACGTTGGGAACGGCTCTCTCGGGCTCCTGCACCTGCATCCTTTTCCGGCCAATGTAGCTTCAGGGTGAAAAGATCAAGGAGATGGGAACCAAAGTGAATCCGTAGCAATCAGGACAAGACTATTCATGTCAGCCAGGGCAGGGCAAAGGTCCAATCCCAGAAGCAATCCCTGACCCAGCTCACAGATTTCTGTCCTGCCCCACTCCCAGACATGCAAGTCTAACCCAGTGGGTGGTACAGCTGTGAAAGGCTTCCTAAGGGAGCTAAGATGACACAGTCTGAGGCTCAGGACTGAGCTGTGCTGGTTCCTCTGTCACAGCAGCATCTTCAACACAGCTGAGGTCAAACAACACTGCCCATCACCACAGGCAGGGATGGTGCCCACGGGGCCTCCCAGCACCAGCAGCCCCAGAGGGCAGACCTGTCCCGATGGCAAGAGCCACCAACAAGTCTGTGCCACTGTCCCCTGCACTGCACCATCAACCTGCAGCTCTGCCCCGCCCCAGCAGTGCTGCCAACCTCCCCATGCACCTGGGAGCTCCCAGAGGAGCAGGAACTTACATCAGCTCCCAGTCTAACTGGGCTTGCTCGATGTCGTCCATCAGCTTCATGAGCTTCCTCTTGAACTGGTGCTCGAAGCGCACATCGTCCTCAATGACGAGCGTCTTCTCCAGGCCCCTGCTCACCACCTGAAACACGAGGGCTCCAACATGAGCACAGTGGCCCCCCCATGGGCACCTTGCTGTCACTGAGGCCACCCTGACCTGGCACTGCCTCCCAGACCATGCAGGCAGGGAGGGTGGAGAACCACTCTGTGACATATACATGATATGCCAAGCCACTGGAACTTGCTCCAGTCCAGATGCAGAATAAGGGGGGGAAAAAAAACAGGAGGGTTTTTTTAACCCCATTTGCTTTTCAAAACCTGCTTGCCTTTCTTCTAAGCAAGTTCGCCCCAAGCAGGATATTGGATGGATTGCAAAAACAGTCATGAAAATGTTCTGATAAGAATCACTTGGAGCTGAGGGCAAATGAATCACAGAATTGCAGAATGGTTTGGGTTGGAAGGGACCTTAATGCCCATCCAGCTCTGCCCTGGGCAGGGACACCTCCCACTAGCCCAGGCTGCTCCAAGCCCCATCCAGCCTGGCTTTGGACACTTCCAGGGATCCAGGGGCAGCCACAGCTTCTCTGGGCACCCTGTGCCAGCACCTCACCACCCTCACAGGGAAGAACTTCTTCCCAATATCCCATCTAATCCTGCCCCCCAATGTCAGTGGGAAGCCATTGCCCCTTGTCCTGTCCCTTGTCCCAAGTCCCTCTCCAGCTCTCTTGGAGCCCCTTTAGGTACTGGAAGGGGAAAGGGGAGACGTGAAAGGTCAACACTGCACTCAAGAAAACCCCTGCAATCCAAGGAAATCAGCTCCATCCTACACTTCCAGAAACTTGGGCTGGATCCGATGCTCTGCACCAGGACTGGCTATGCACCAGGAGACAGCAGCTTTCTGCAGGACCCCTGAGGCACCCCAAAATCCTCACCTCCTTCCAGATGTAGTAGTGGCTCAGGAAGCAGCCGATCTCTCCTCTGGTCAGGGGCCTGGAGGAATATGGGTCCCGGTATCCCGGCAGCATTTCGATGCTGAGAGCTTTGAGCTGGCTCGTGTTCAGGGCTCTGGGAAACAGAGAGTATCTGTTCATGTATCATAAACAGAGAGTATCACCATGGCAAAAGAATAAGTCAGTTCAAGCCAGACATGGGCACAGCACAGGGAATGCTGCTGATGTTCAGGGAAAAGCCACACCCTGAGAGATCCCTACACTTGTTTTGCTCAAAAACACAAGAGGAAAATTACCTTCTTGATTTACATCTCTAAATCAAGCTGATAAATCATATCCTTAACTCTGCCAAAGACTTCTGCTGGGACCGTCAATTATCTTTAACTCTGCCAAAAACTTCCTGTGGGACCATCCAAACCAGGTGCTTGGTTTTGACTAATTTTCTGAGGCCTTGATGGGATCCTAAGTCTCCAAGACCACTAGATGGCACATGGGCTCCTGTCTCCTTGAGGCCTTTTGCAATTCACAAACTCAAAATTTTTGCCTTGATTTCTCATTATAAAAAGGTCTTAAAATGCCTTGGAATCACAGAATCATTAAGATTGGAAAAGCCCTCTAATACCCTCGAATCCAAGCATTAACTCAGCAATTCTCCCAGGGATGGGGCCTCCACCGCTGCCCTGGGCAGCCTGTGCCAGACCACCCTTCCCATGAAGAAATTTTTCCCAGTTGTCCAGCCTGAACATTTCCCAGCACAGCTTGAGGTTTTTTCCTCTTGACCTCTCCCTTGTTCCCTGGGAGCAGAGCCTGACCCCTCCCTGGCTGCACCCTCCTGTCAGGGAGTTGTGGAGAGCCAAGAGGTCCCCCTTGAGCCTCCTCTTCTCCAGGCTGAGTGCCCCCAGCTGCTCCTCAACAGACTTGTGCTCCAGACCTTAGAGTAAGCTTGGAAAGGGCTGTGTCAGGATTAATGCTGTAGCACCACAGCTCTGCAGCACTAGGATGGACACTATTCCCAGGAGTTAACTGCTCCATTCACAGAAACCTACATTATTTTAACCTGATTTTGACCTTAGTCTGAACCCCAGTGGCCTGGTTCTCTCACAGAGACCGACTAATTGCAAAGGAAGAAAGAAACGGAGCAGAACTGCCCCAAACAGACGGTCAGGGAGATCCAAGCGGTGTTCCACTTCCCCCCAGCCAACCCTGCCCTGCTGGAAGGAGGCCAGGGCACCCAAGGAGATGCTGTGAAGCAGTAAAGCACATCCCACTCTGAAAACATCCTCAAGCCCAATCAAAACTCACTTTCCATCCACAGCCTCCACTACCTTCACTGCAATCTCCTGCTCGTAGAGCGTCCGCAGCATCCGATCCCGCCTGTCCTTGCGACGCTTCAGGTTGATCATGAAAATCTGGATGGAAGAGAAAGACATCAGGACATCAGACTCCTGGCTGGGGGGCAGGGAGAAGGGAAGTCCTGATCCACCTTTCTCCAGCAGCCCCACTGGAAAATACCACACGTGTGTTCGTTCCAGGCTGTTCAGAATGTGTCAAAAAGCTGGAGTTGGTTTTGAGTTGAAAGCGTAGAAGCTTTTTCTCTAACAACTATTTTATGGATGTTCACAGAGGAAACTTGCTCTTTGAGGATGAAGAAAAGTGAGGGGAGACCAGTTAAGAGCCAGGTCTGTAATTTCCAAAGATACAGGATGTTTAGGTTTATATCAAACAGAGTAACAAGGCCATCTGCAGCATCAGTCCTAGAGGAACACTGACCCACAACACTGCCACTGCCTGGATTTAGGATTATCAGCGGGGCCACCATCCAAGTACAAGGCCATGGTAAAGAGAGGATTTTTGTGATTACTTCAGGCACTGAAAATCCACTGTGATCCCTGCCAGAGCAGAGTCAAGGCTGGGAACAGAGATGTGTGGGCAGGGCTCTGTCCAAAGCCTCGAGGAGACTGGTGGAGGGCTGAGGGCTGAAGCCCTCATTGCAGGTAACCCTCAGGGGCTCAGGGATCTTTTTCAGTCCCAGGCAGACTGGTACAAGCACAGCCTTGTAGCCTGTGGAGAAAATCCTCATCCCAGTAAGAAGCAGAAAGAATTCCAGCTCAGTACAAATGAAAGAATAATAAGTTGGATAAATAAAGCACGGCCACAAAAGACAACACAGAAAAAACCTGGACCAGCTGTGCCCTAAACACAGATGCTCAAAGACACACAGCTGGATGGGGTTCAGCCTCAGGAGCCCCACAAACAGATGGAGCAGAGCACACCAAGAAGACAAAGGCTCCCCTGATCCCCACAGCTCCCTCAGTCCCAGAGCCACCCTGGCAGCTGCACACACAGGGGCTGCTGGCTCTGGGAATAACACAGACACCAGACAATCAAAGCCTGGCAGGTCCCTCTCCAGCCTTCTTCCAGCCAGGTCCCTCTTCCAGCCAGGCATGGTTTGCACCCCTGTGGGGTAGCCAAGTGGGGGCCTGGATCCCTCACCTGCTCTCAGCTCTCCAGTGTCTCTCTCAGCTGAGAGAAATCCATCCCTCCTGCCACTGGAAAGCTGGAGAGCTTTCCCAAAGGCCCAATTTCCGTCACAGATGGAAGGGAGGCCAAGCTGCTCTGCAGAGTCAGATGTAGAGCAAACAGCACAAGAACTGGGGAGTTAACCTGCTTTTCAGCCTCTCTTCTGCCTTCTCTTCCTGGATTACAACACAGAATCATGGCCAGGTTTGAGCTGGAAGGGACGTTAAGGATCAGGCGATGAGCGAGAAGACAAGACAACAAACAGCAGAACAGGCTCCTTACTTCATCAAAGCCCATCTTGTCAGGGTGCTTCGGAGGCACAGAGATGTACTGAGAGGGCTCCACGGGAGGGCGATCGACTGAAAGAGAGGAGAGACCCCAAACGTCACCCCCGTGCACACCCTGCAGTGGACACCAGGTGCCTGCAGGTGTCTCCCTCACGGCCCCCGGCAGCCGGGATGAGGAGCCACTGCAGGATGGGAACAGCAGCAAGCATCACACGGGCAAAGCCAGAGCCAGCAGCCATGTGCCAGACAGACGTGAGGAAGGAAACACGGACATGCAGCACCCTTTCCACATGAAAAGATGCACTTGATCTGGGGGAATCGAGGGATTTTGTGGATG
Source organism: Dicrurus megarhynchus (assembly GCA_013399195.1). Lineage (NCBI taxonomy): Eukaryota > Metazoa > Chordata > Aves > Passeriformes > Dicruridae > Dicrurus > Dicrurus megarhynchus. The sequence continues at coordinate 260,787 of VXAD01003101.1, read as the reverse complement.
GGGTTGACCTGACTGTGAAGCGATTACATCCCTAGGTAGAGAAGTGGTGGAAAATTTCGGAAAACTGCGTATCGAAACAATATGAGAGTGGTCACGTCAGGATGCAGACTTCCAAGAGAACGAGAGCTGGGCTGCTGGCAGGAGAGCTCTGTAGGTGTTAACTTGGGGGGGGTCCATCATGGCAAGGGCACAGCAACTCACTCATGGCCTCGATCAGGGCGTGCACAAAGTTCTCAGCTTCCTCCTGCAGTGACTGCTGCGGTTTCAGGGGCATAGGAAGGAACCCGTAGTGCTCACGGTTGCAGATGAACATCTGTACTCCTGGGGATCACAGAAAAGCAGAAACTACAGTCAGGCCTGCTACCAGGGCATTTCACTGCTCTGTGGCTGCATAGCCACAAACACGCTTGTGCCAGGACCTCAGTCCCGAAAAGTCCTGCTTCGGAAGCAAACAATTCAAAATCATTCCAGTTCCACTTTCTGTTTTGCCTGGCTGGCAGCAAGTGGCCTCTCTCATAAAACCAATCCCTACTGGTTGCCTAACCCACCCTTCAAGGGCCCGAGGTGACAGGACGAGGAAGAATGGCTCCCACTGAAATAGAGTGTATTTTGCTTGGATATTGGGAAGGAATTGTTCCCTGGGAGGGTGGGGAGGCCCTGGCACAGGGTGCCCAGAGAAGCTGTGGCTGCCCCTGGATCCCTGGAAGTGTCCAAGGCCAGGCTGGACGGGGCTTGAGCAGCCTGGGCTAGTGGAAGGTGTTCCTGAAATGAGATGATCTTTTAGGTGCCTTCCAACTCAACCCATTCTATTCTTTATCACTGCTTCCTTTTGCTCTGGCTAGGAAATAAAGGTGATACATTTTCATCTGTGCTGGCAAAGGACTTTGAGGAATACATATGACAACAACCTTCAAAATGCCAAGTCACCACCAAACATGGTCCTTTCCTCTCCAGGACTAATTTTTACTGTGCCCTGAAGATGAAAGGAAAATCCCAGAGCAAGACACCAGTGAGAACAGATGTGATAACGAAACACCCTTCTACTCAAAAGCTTTTGCAACTGCTTGTTGAAGGTGGGAAACAGAGAGAAGGTGCAAAGCCTGTCCTCGGAACAGATGCATTTGCAGGGCACAGACTCGCCCAGTGGGAACATCCCAGCATCAGCAAAACGTTTTTCCCTCTGGGATGACAAGGATGTGTTCACCACTGGCTGTAACTCTGCCTGTCACATCAGGCAACACGCTCCAAAGCCACATCCAGAGAAGCCAAGGGAAGTATTTCCGTTGTTTTTCATTGAATTCTGGTAAGGTCCTTTATTAACTAACCCCAATCAAAGCTGCTAGAACCCAAGCAACCGGCCAACAACTGCCTTTGTCTTTTTTTTTTCTTTTCTTTTTTTTTTTTTTAAATGAAACAAGCTTAACCAGCCCCCTCCCTCGAGGAAATAAATGAAAAGCAGACACTACCTGGTGTGCTGATGCTTTCATCTATTAGTGCCCCTAATCCCTGGTATTTTTAGCAGAGCAGAACTGTCAGCACTAATGACCCCGGTGTTTCTCTCATTTTAAGTTCTACAAGTAAATTGCTGGCTATGCTGCTTGCCAAAACACATTCAGCTGTCAGCTGCAATTTAGTTAAATGGCAGAATAAAAAAAATACTACCTGCTGACATTAATGGATTTGGCACTGATCTAATCAACGAATCTTATCTGGCTCACTGATCTCTGTTCTTATCTTCCGCTGCCTTGAACACACTTAATCTGCACAGATTCACACCAGTGCTCCTGTTCTGTCTGGGATAAAAGGTACTTGAAAATGGTAAAGTTCCCATAAAGTGGGGATGGGGACTCACTCTCCAGCTCTGTTTTTATAATAAATTGATTGCTAGAAGGGATAGAAAAACTACAGGTGTTTGTATTATTATTCTTAACAGGCTTTAAAGGCAGTGTCCAGGATTTGCAGTCATAAACTTAGGACATACATACATTTGTCATTCATGACATTTATGTCATAAATTTACAGTCATAAATTTAGGACAGTCATGTCCTAAAGCCACAGCTTTAGGACATTTATGTCCTAAATTTATGACTGTAGCTTAAGGGACCCTTAGCTTAAGGGACCAAAACTGCCCCCACTTCCCTGTGACCAGACCTTCCTGCTGGCTGGCTCAAGGGCTTCAGAGACCCAGGCTGAAAGGCAGCTCAGGAGATCATGGACTCATGGAATGGTTTGGGTTGGAAGGGACCATAAAGGTCACCTCATTCCACCCCTGCCATGGGCAGGGACACCTTCCACTAGCCCAGGGTGCTCCAAGCCCTGTTCAACTGGGCCTTGGACACTTCCAGGGATTCAGGGGCAGCCACACTTCTCTGGGCACCCTGTGCCAGGGCCTGCCCACCCTCACAGGGAACAATTCCTTCCCAATATCCCATCTAACCCTGCCCCCTGTCACTTCATCCCTTGTCCCAAGTCCCTCTCCAGCTCTCTTGGAGCCCCTTTAGGCACTGGAAGGGGCTCTGCAGTCTCACCCAAGCCTCCTTTTCTCCAGGCTGACCTGGCTGGCTAAAAGCTCTCCTGTGAGTGCAGGGGGCTCTGCAGAGTCCAGTGCTGGCAATAACACACCCGCTCTGAGTTTTGTTCAGAGTCAGGACTCCCACACAGGCCACGTCCTCTCACAGAGGTGGGACCACCTCTTTGGAGCATCACAGAACAGCTGCTTCCAGCAGCAGATTCCCTGTTGGAAATCCATGGTTTGATGCGAGGCATTAAGCACAGCACTTGGCCTGGACAAAAGCCAACATCATTTCTGACTTCAGGGAAAGCAAGTGAAATTACTCCAAAGAGAAGTTTACCTGGAAGCTCACACATTTTTCACATTTCTGAACTTGGATGTCATCCTTTTATCCTGGGTGACAAAACTCAGCCCAGGACACAAGCCAACAATCTGAGCAGATCGACAGGCCAGACAGCTGGAGCAAAGCCTTTCGTGTCATGGGTCAGTCCTGGAAAAAGCTAGTGTTCTAGGATGGAAGGAAAAAATGATGGGTTTGAATCCCTGAAATATTTCTGAAGCAGCTGGAGCTAATGCACTGCAGTTACCACATGGGTTGCAGGCTGCATTTCTGGGAGAGCTGTCAGAGGGAAGAAGTGTGGGGGGGAAGATTTGAAGCAGCCTGCTTTGCTCTCCAAACTTAAGCCTCAACTCTCCTCTGGAGCCAAGATGTGGCACTTGGAGACATGGTTCAGTGGTGGATTTGGCAGTGCTGGGGAAAACACTGGACTCAATGGCCTTGGGGGGTCTCGACTCTGTGATTCTGCACTGGTGTCCTGACCCTGAATCTGCTCTGCAATTCACTTCTCACCTCAGTCCCCCAAGGGTTCCAAGTTCAGCTCTTGCTGCCTCTCCTCCATCGTTCATCTTACCTGACACTCCTCATCCTCTCACAGCTGATTTTGAGAATGCCCTGCTCAGTCTGCCAAGACAACATCATCATTTTTGGTGCTGTCAAGACCTGCCAACCAGACCCACCACTAAAAGGGAAGCTACAGGCAGCTTGTGGCTGCTGTGCTGGTGTGGAAACAGTGGGGAGGGAGGCTCAGCCTGCAGAACAACAACAATCACCCTTCTTCCCTTGGCTTTCTCCCTGCCTGTCTGTTCCCAAGAGCAGCTCTTCCTGCTCTCCCTAGCTTTACGTCTTCTGCAGAGGGCAGGGAGCACCAACTCAGGGGACCCATGAACAACTTTTCCCTGCCAATTCACCCCAGCAAGGCACCAACCCACTCACGATCTCTGAACAGAAGGCACTTATGGGTGCTGCTGAGGTTTCACCAATCCCTTTTTCCTTATAATGCCCCAAACTCTTCTCTTTTCAGCATAGCAGGCAAAGAACAACACAGATGGCCATTACAGTCCTGGGAGCCCCCTTCAGCTCTGACACTGCTACACACAGGTCTGCCAGCCTGGACTCTGCTGGAGACAGAAAACTCACAAGAGCCACTCTCCAGAAATAAACGGGACTAAACATCCTCACCCCAGGCATGAACGGCAGAAGCATCAGGCACTTAAGAGACAGTGATGTCTCAGTGACACCTGGAGCCCTCTTCAAACATGAACAGCCAGAGATTTCCTCTCCCTGGAAGTACCCAAGGCCAGGCTGGATGGGGCTTGGAGCAACCTGGTCTTGTGGAAGGTGTCCGTGCCCACGGCAGGGGGTTGGAATGAGATGAGCTTTAAGGTCCCTCCCAACCTGAACTGTTCTAGGATTCTATGGTTTAAGAAGAGTCTCTTGCCCCCACCCCTTTCCTCATGGATCCTTTGGAAGTGGTGACTTTAGATACCTCACCTCCAGACCACCTTCCACTCTCCAAGCACCCACCTGTGTTCAGCTGCTGTGACACAAACCAAAGGCAGAGTCACACGTTTTGTCTCTGAATTATTGCCCCATCCCAAGAACAGCCCCCACATCCTTTGAAGCTAGCAGCAATCCAAAACTGCCTTTCCAGTCACTTGCTGCTGGTTATCCCTGACTGGACTCCAGAGAGGAAAGGGAACAGGGTCTGAACTCCCCATGGAAGTCCATCCAGGACTTTTGGGCTGTGAACCTGCAGTGGAGGTCTGTGTCTCTCTAGGAGTGACCCCTCCCCAGCAGAGGCCCTGGACACACCTGCTTGGCGACTGGAGAAGGCAAAGACCATGATATCATCGAAGCTCCACGTGTAGTCCTGGTGTGGGGGGTAAAACGTCAGCTTGGTGGAGGCCTCCTTCCTCAGGTCAATAAGGAATGTGGAATGGACCATGGGGACAGCAAAACAGCCCATCCTCTTCCATTCCCGAATCAGGGGATACTCCAAGGTCCTCCTGTAATAGCCCTGAAACCACAAAGAGGGGGCTGCTGTTGCAAGAGATCCCTGTTTCAAAGCTGTTCCTTAGCAAAAGCTCACGCCCTGACCTCTCCAGCAGAGGTTCACCAGGGCTCGACTCTCAGCTTTTTCAGCGTCTCCCATTTGGAAAGGGCTCAGTCAAGTATTTAGAAACAGCCTCCATTCCAAAAGTTAAAGACTGAGCTTCTTCCTGCTTTTTAGGAGCTGTTGGAGATCCAAGCCTTTCCACTGCAAAAGTCCCCTGCAATGGGAGCTTCAAACATCAGATTATTTTCTCATGGCTCTTCAAAAACCCTTTTTTGCACTTAGATTCTCCAGCCTGATCATGGCAGCTGCTGAGCACCCATGACATCCTCCACATTCAACAGGCACAAAGTCCATTTAGTATCTCAGAAAGCAGGATCTGCAAATTAATTCTATCCATGACTTTTAAAAAAGTCATTTGTTGTCAGTGCAGTGAAGGCAACATCTCAGTCTCCATCAGCTGTGTAAGAATCCCTGCTTGCTCCATCCCAGGGCAAGCAGGTTTGACACTCACTCCTGACCCTGCCTAGGGAGGCACTTCAGTCAGCTGCTGGGTAATTCCCTGTACCCAGGAGCTCTGCCAGCCTTCCAGCACTCTGGGTGCAACACCCACAGCGTGTGGCTCATGTGGAAATAAATAACACCGAATTCCTCCAGGAAGAAAATCCTAGAAAGCCAAATTGACACCTGGATGGTTGAATCCAGAGCAGATTCCGGGCTTTCCGGAAACAATGAGTCACTAAGAGAAGTTAAAGCTCCATTTATGTCCTATCTTCCACGAGCATTCAGGCACTGGCTGAGGACGTGCTGGCAGAACTGCTCTGCCCTGGGCAGATACACTGTGACCATACTGTGAGGATCCCAGACAGCCATCCCAACTGGCACAGGAAGGAGCACGTGGGAAGAGACGGGACTGGCATTCCCACCCAAGGAAGGGTTAACACGCCCACCCTTTCACAGACACCCGAGAATGCCTGCAGGTGAAGATGCTGGACACTCATCTCTCCTCCTCCGGTGGCTCACTCCGGGTTTTTGGGGCCGTCCCCTGCTCATGAATCACGTGTAGGCAAGGAGGGCTCCAAGCCCCCTGGGTTTGCTGCCTGACAGATAAATGTCAGCCTGTCTGGAGCTGGGCTTGGCTCCCGTGGCTCACTGCCGTGTTTCCGGGCGTGCTCCAGCTGTTATTCCCTCCCCGGGTCCCCTGGGAGAGCAAGGCTGAGCACATCAAGCCCTGGGACCGGGGCAGGAACAAGAGAAAAGGAAAAATAAAGGGAGAACTTTCCCGTTCGCTCCAGCAGGACTGGTTTTTTTAAACCAAATTTTGCAAGATGCCTTTGCTGGTTTTCCTCTCTCCTTTCCTCAGCTACTGCTGGTGGTGGTGGAAACTTCCTGCTGGAGAGGTAGGGCAGGGGCTGGTGCACATGGGCAGAGATCCACTTCAGCCTGTGGAAAACCCGGCTGACTCACGACTTAGCCCCAAAAACTTAAAGCACAAATCAATACCTTTGCTATGAAGTTTACATCTCCATTTTCAAGCAAATTAAACAAACCCAAGTGAAACAAGTAAACACACCTCACCACACCCCTTTTCTTATCTCTATATTTACTTCCCAAGAATTTGGAAAGTTCAGGAGCTTTTCCTGCTATTTTGTATCCAATTACTTAGTCTGAACTGTGGAACTCCCTGCCAGAAGATGATGTGGTTGCCAAAAAATAGATTCAGACAGGGATTTCTGCAGAATAAAAAAAAAATCACCAAGAGCTTTGAAGACAAATATATTCCTCAAAAACCCGGAAGGGGATTGCCAGAGGATAGAAAAGTATTTTGGGGAAGTAACACTCATTTTTTGCCCTATCCTTATACTGTTCCCTGGACATCTGCACATGAAGCTGTGCTCTGACCCAATGCAGTTGTTAGGCGGGTCAGAAGTAACATGAAAAGGTAACACTGAAAAGGTAACATGAAACTCTAATTTTTAGGCTCAGCACCAGTACCTGTTACATGCATACTTCAGCACACACAGCCCCCCTACAAGGCAAAGGATGTTGCCCCATTTCAAAAATCTTGTTCATAGATGAGAAAGGTAACTTGGACCTTGGAGAGCTGTGGAAAGAAAAGCAAATTCCTCTTGGATTAGCAACACTATACAGAAAAACCGGCCTAAAATTATGCACCAAGGGTTTTAAGGCCATTATAGAAACATGGAACCACCTTAAAAAAATTCTGGTCTGTTAATCAGTACTTTTTGTGTGGTTAGTGGGATTGTATCACATATTAACACCACCTCAGAGCTACAGCAGCTTCTGGTCAGAAGAAGGAGGCTACAGCAGCAGATGGGAAAGCCCACAGAACAGGAAGGTGCTCCAGAGGCAGGGGCAGGAGCCCCTGGAGGACACCACTCACAGAGCCCCGAAGCACCCTCCACGAGGTCACCTGCCTGGGGAGTGATGCCGCACCAGAAGTTGGAGTAGAGGGAGCGGGACTCGAGCATCGGTGCCACCAGCGTCTTGTTCTCTGCTATCAGCAGGTTCAGGGTCTGGGGGTTGGTCAGTAAATTATCTGCATCAACAAACTAGAGAAGGAAGAGGGGAAAAAAATTTGTTAATAGATGAAACAGTATGATTCCCCTGATGCTTTCTCGGGATTGAGGCAGCCAGAGGCACATGACCAGCCCTGGTGTGGCCTGTCCCCTGTGCTGCCACTGCTAGGGCACCTCTGGCCCCTCACTACCAGAAAAGACCTTGAGGGGCTGGAGCACATCCAGGGAAGGGAATGGAGCTGGGGAAGGGGCTGGAGCACCTGAGGGAGCTGGGAAGGGGGCTCAGCCTGGAGAAAAGGAGGCTCAGGGGGGTCCTTCTGGCTCTGCCCAACTCCCTGACAGGAGGGGGCAGCCACAGGGGGTCAGGCTCTGCACCATGGGAAGTGTAGATTGGATATTAGGAAAAATTTCTTCTAAGAGTGGCCAGGCATTGAAGTAGGCTGTCCAGGGCAGGGGTGGAGTCACCATCCCTGGAAGTGTTAAAAAAATGTGTGCATCTGGTACTTGGGAATGTGGCTTAATGGTGAACATGGCAGGTCAACAATTGGACTCAGAGATCTCAGGTCTTTTCCAACCTTAACAATTTTATGATTCCATGAGGTTGGCAAAAAACCACCCTAAAAGCAGTGAGCTGGTGGGTTTGACTCCATAGGGCACAGGGCTGCCACAGGGAAACCTGGGGGCAGCTGCCCCTGGGCACAGCAATGAGATGGGCAGAGAGCTTCCCTGACTCCACACAACCTCGTGCCAGCACAGGCACCAGGGAGCTGCAAGGGAAAATAACATCACTGAAAATTCAGGCCGAGTTCATTCTGTGAAGAGCATCAAGAACAACTCCTAAACTGCCCTCACACCTCACCTTGCTTGGAGGCTCTGGGAACACCCCCCCTCACAGTGACCACATCTTCCCACAACTGCTCTGCACAACTATTTCCCTTACATTTCACCAGGTGGGGGGTCAATCTGGGGGACCCTTGCAGGTACCTCCCACCACCAGGACTATGTTCAATCCTGATGCCTGTGGAGAAAGCTCCGAGCTTAACCAAGGACTCACCTCCCTCACTGCAAAGTCTCTGGTTCACCAAACAAAGAAATGACCCACAACATCTCAATTTGTCTTTAGATGGAGAGAAAACTTTTTGACAGCCCCCAGTATCCAAGTGAGCACCTGGAAAGCTTTTGCCTGAGTCCAGCTAATAAATCAAACTTTGTATTTACCAGGATATAGTCTGACCACTTCTCCCGGGCAGCACGCAGGGCAGCCTGTCGCAGCTTCATCACATGAGTGAATCGGGAGCTTGGCCAATGTTTTGGCCCAATTTCTTCTGGGTAAGACCTGGAAAACAAAAAAGGAGTGGCTGTAATCCATGTCTGGGCTTTATTACACCAGAAAAAAGAAAAAAAGAAAAAAGAGAAAAGAAAGAAGAAAAAGAAGAGGAAGAAAAAGAAGAGGAAGGAAAAGAAGAGGAAGGAAAAGAAGAGGAAGGAAAAGAAGAGGAAGGAAAAGAAGAGGAAGGAAAAGAAAAAGAAGGAAAAGAAAAAGAAGGAAAAGAAAAAGAAGAAAAAGAAGAAAGGAAAAACAGAAGAGAAGAAGAGAAGAAGAGGAGGAGAAGAGAAGAGGAGAAGAAGAGAAAAAAAGAGAAAAAGAGAAAAAAGAAAAAAAAGAAAAAAAAGAAAAAAAAAGAAAAAAAAAGAAAAAAAAGAAAAAAAAAGAAAAAAAAAGAAAAAAAAGAAAAAGAAAAAAAGAAAAAAAGAAAAAAAGAAAAAAAGAAAAAAAGAAAAAAAGAAAAAAAGAAAAAAAGAAAAAAAAACCGAGTTCCCTTGATGCCTTCATTATGAAAGCAAAACAGCATTAGAGTCACCTCAGGCAACCCAGGAGAGATTTTGAGGGAGAATAAATCCAAGTTCTGTGCTGGCATGAGCACAGAGGGCATCAGAGAACAAGCAGTGCCACAGTTTTCTGACGACCCAGCAAAGCAGCACCATCCAACCCAGGAGCTGCTGCGGCAGCAGGGAGGGGACCCCTCCCGAGGGACCTGCAGCCCACTGACCCCCCCTGACCTCGGGTACAATCCCATCTGCCCTCTGCCAGGCTGCCAACCCAGAGCTGGGATGTGAAGATGAAGGCAGCCCGGCCTCCCCCGGGCTCTGGGCATTATTAGGAACTGTTAACACATCCCGGGAACAGCTCCTAAATCTCCCAACACCCGGCCCCAGCAGCACGGCAGCGAAGTCACAAGCGAGGCTCTGCCTTCAGGATCAGCTCCAAAAGCAAAGGCTTTTTAACAAAGATGGAAGGGAACTCAGGGGCAGATCCCAATGAGGAATAAAAATCCAGGAATCTGAAACAGTGCCAGCGTTAAGTCAGGGAAGGAGCTAAGAATTTCAAAAGCTTTTTGCAGAATTTAAAAAGCACCAAGTTTGGCAGGATGAAGAAAACTCAATTCAAATGAAAGGATTAAAAATGTCAATAAAACCAGCATTCCCTGGGGTTTGTACCACAAACTCCCCATCACTGCAGTGAAAAAGTCGAATATAAAAGCAAGCCTAAAGGAAGGGGAAACTGATGTAATTTTCCTTGATGGAAGAAACTGAAAACAGAACAAACCCAGGAACAGCTGATCCTAAAAATAAATAAAAATTAAAGTAATAAAAATCCAACACACTATATTTCAAAGCAATGGTCCTGCAAGTCATGCAAAGGCATAATATGTGGAATTAAATCTAGTTCTCTGGCTCAGCACTTACTGAATATTTGATGTCTCAGAGCTTTCACAGATGCTATGGAATTCTGCTGCCTCGCAAATAAAGAATGATAGTTTTAATTCACTGTAGCTCTTGATGTAATTTGTTTACTATGCAAAGAGAGCAGCTACAGATGCTAAATAACTGAATGGAAAATACTTTCTTCCACAAAATTCTGCACGAGGTGCTTCACTGAAGTCAGAGACCTTTCTACAGAGACCTTACCTTTTTCCATAAGAACACAATTTTAATGGGACAGATCCCAGAAAGCAAAAAAACCACATTTTAATGCTTGGACATTTGGAAAGAGAAAACCTTGGGAATTTGGGCTGTGCAACCAAGAGCCCCTCCCAGGTACTCACGGGGGTTCCTCCATGGGCCTCCACTCCACATCGTGGTACAGGTGCTGCACATTCTTCAGCCACTCCCTGAGGATCGCCGTGGTGTTGTCAATGTTGTGGTCAGTGGCTGCCCTGGCAAAGCAAGAGCAAAGGGAGCACGTTAGCACTTGGTTTGTGCCTTTGCTTTACCATGGAGTGCTCTGTCCAGTCCAGCCACCGGAAGAGACAAGACACGCAGTCGGGGTTTAACCCCAGCTGGCAACTGAGTACCCCCACTGTGGGATGGGGAAGGGAACAAAGCCTGCGGGTTGAGATAAGAACCATTTAATAACTGAAACAAATAACTGAAATGTGCTGTTAATGGAGGGAAAGGACACAGTGCTTGCTGAAGAATGGTTTTTTTCCCTCAGGGCTGAGCTGAACAGACTGGAACAGGAGGCACAGATTCACATCCCTGACGGCAATCCCATGGAAATGCTCCCACAGGGGCCACACGCTGCTCTCTGCCTGGGATGCTCAAGCCTTCTGGTCACAGGACAAGTGAGCCAAGTCCCATCCCAGCTGCCTTCCCTGGGACCAGGGCTTTGCACACCCAGCATGGGGCTGTGGCAGATCCCACCGCAAACTCCTGTCACTGAAAGGGCTGCTCATTTTTCCTAGCAGGAATGGGCAGGAAAGCACAGTCCCATGGCAGAGCACAGCTCAGAAAGCTCCACTGGGAATTTATAATCCCTTCATATCCATATTTATAATCCCTTCATAACCTCCCACAAGGTCTGGTGCACACAGTAAAGACAGTGTGAAACACATCACTGAGGGGAGGTTGCTGGAAGCCCCCCCTCAACTGCTACATGTTTATTGTTTCATCCTCCAGCTCAAGAGACCCAAAGGCACTTCCCAGAACATCCTCCATCTTACTTAGAGCCAGAGCTCCCTGCAGCCAGGGGAGGACATGCAGAAAGGAGCCACATCCCAAACCCTACAGCTACTCCGAGGCTATTTAAGGAAAATACCTCCACTCCAAGTCACCGTATGACCCTACAGATGAAAACCAGGGCATGAACCCTTTCCAGTTTGTGCGACAGGAACATACCATTCCCATGCAGTCCAGCCTGCTTTAAATTAAAAAAGAACCAAGAACTTGGGTTTTCAGTTTATTTATAATCAGAACACCACAATCGCTTAAGGCCAGGAGGCTTATTTGTTGAATATTTGTTCCTGTCTGTTGAAACAATAAATAGTGAAAGTTCAGCAAGTGAAGAGAGGCTGGTTCCTGTGTCATTAACTGCTTTCCTGTGACAGAGCAAGGCTGGGCTTAGTCATGGCTTCAGGGTTTGCTTTTGACCAAGACCATGGCTCACGCTGCACTGCAGATCTAGTCTGCAACAATGTTCGAGCTGGACTAAAACAGTTGCAGTGTTGACTTGGTGTAAGTCCAACTTGCTCCATGTGTTTTATGGATGAAGCTCATCCCCTGGAGCCCATTTTCACACACTTCCTTGGGCTCCCAGAGCCACCAAGGGGTTTCACATGTCTCACTCTGCTTTCCTCCCACGTTCCAGCTGCACAGTCAGCAAACAACAGCTCCGGAATTCCTACAATACCAGAAAACTGGGAAAATGGCTTCATGTTCATGGTCATCACTGGAGCTGCAGTGGCACCAAGAAGGTGGCACTGGGGCCACACTGCAATTGAGCATCACACAAACGAGGCCAAGACGATGGCGATCACCCTGGGGAATGCCAAAGGTCATCCCACAACATCCTCTTTTCCAGGTACAGACCAGCCTTAAGGACCATTTAAGACCCTTAAAAGTAAGCACACAGCTGCCACAGAGCCAGGTCCGTTGCCTCTTTCCTTCAGCAAGCCTTATCCCATTCTTTCTAACCTCATCCCAGTCCTTCTAACCCCACATAATATCAGGGATATGCTCACATATGAAGGGATATGCTACAGTCTGGGCAGGGAAAGGGGAAACTTCAGCTTGCATACATGTCAAATTAATCTCAGTTTTATGTTGGCTGCTCCCATCTCAGCCAGGAGATCCTTCTCCGTTCAACTCTGTGCACACACAAGGCCAAAATGTTTTAGATGGGGAGCTGGTTGCAGGGATGTGCAATAGAAACCCAGAGCTCTCAAATGAAACACAAATTTCCTGGACAACATGAAAACATAGAGTCATTCAACCTCAGAGAAGAGGATTACCATGATGGAAAGCAGTTTCCTCAGTTGCTCAGAGTTGCTTCATGAAGCCCAAATCTCTGACTAGCAGAAGAAACCTTGAAGTGGAATGACAGCGACTGGCAGAGTCAGAGCAAGACCTCTGCCTCCCCAAGCACAACAAGGGGGCTGAAGGATGCTCTTCCCATCACACCTGGAGTACTCCATCCTGCTCCTGGTAGGGCAGCAGGCCCTTGACAAAATTCACCCTGGAAGACATCATCAGCCAACATCCTCCAGCCAGAAGTGAGACGCGCAAATGGGAGCTGAAGGGATCTCTACATCTACCTACAAGGAATCTGCTGGAAGAAAATGGCATTTTCCAACCCAAACCATTCCATGATTCTATGGCTTCGCTACCCAGGCTGTCATGGTGATACAAGGAAGGTAAATTCACATCCCAGTAGACCTCTCAAAGACATGGATGAGCCAAGGCTCTGGCACAAAGGAGGGACAGCTGTCTCCAGGACTGTCCACCCAGCAGCACTTTTAAGCCCAAAAGTCCTCAAAGGCAATAAAGTCTGTTCCACCCTGGATGAAACATGCCCTATGACTAGCAGCTTGGCAAACCTTTGTTTTTCCAGCTTTGAGCTCAAAAAACCCAACCAAAAAAAAAAACCCCAAACCAAACAAAAAAAACCACCCCCAAAAACCCAAACAACCAAGCCGTTACAAAAGCAATTATCACTATTAGTTCCAGAATAATTAAGATCAAACAGCATCAGCACTGACTCCCATTGTATTATGAGAACCAATCCACCTTTCCCCCCAGAAACAAATAGCAGCTCTGGTGTTTGCAATAGCACTGTGTGGAAAAACAGGCACATACTTTATTTTTCTCTCTCTTTTTCTTTCTGAAATGACAACCCCTGCACAAGAAAAACAAGCTAATTAAAATGAGAGCAGGACTTCTCACTGGGAGCAAGAGCTCCTCAAGCCCAGAGAGGCACGTCAGGACACTCCACGTTACAAACACTTCTTCTGCAGCACTCTAGCACTTCAAGAAGCCAAGTACACAGCTAAGGCTTCAGTTTGGTGGTGAGAACACAGCACACAAGAGATGCTATCACCTCTGTCCACTTGCCTGTCCTGGAAAAGTGTTTGTACTCCATCCTCTTATCCTTACTGGTCCATGATCTGCACTCAACAGGACAAAGAGAGTGGATCACTGCAACCCAGCTCCACTCAGCTCACCGGGAGCATGGCTTGTCCACATGGCCCTTAAGACTAAGGCAGTGCCTGGATTTTTGGGTGTATTTTCTGAAAGCAGGTTGGTGAGCACAGCACCACTGTGTGTGTGGGAGTCTATCGGCAATATTGTTGACCAGACCATCAGGTTCAAATCCTGGTTTTTGAGTGGATCAGCAATACCGCTTTCAAGAGCTGATTAAAAACATCTAGAATTTAAAGAAAAAAGGTCCCCTACAAGAGTTACAACCTAAAGCCTGTGCAACATGACCAGGAAAAAATGGAGGAAAGAAATTCTAATTCCTCCCGCTCTTTTCAAAAAGAAAGTTTAATAAATAGACCAGAACACACCTCCAGATGGACACTTCTTTCCAGTAACATGGCAGCTTTTCCCCCACAGACTTAAACCCATTTCCAATAAACAGAGGTTAAATTTTTGAAAAGTTTGAGTGAGAATGTTCATATAGGGGCTTCTGTCGACGTAACTACAAGCACTTCAGTATTTACTTTGGCTCTAACCAGGAGTCGTACCATGGACACAAGCTCTCATTGTTCACGCTCAGCGAAGTACCCCCTCCCAAAAAAACTCACGGATAGTGCACAGTGGAAAATCCAAGCACGACATTAAGCACCTCCTGTTTTAATTAAGTAATGTGAGTAGCGGCATACGAGGAAAATGGCTCCTTTTACAGACTGCTCATATTTTTAGCTTGATAATGTCTCCTCAAATTATGTTTGCAAGGGGGAGTTAATTTAGGCTTTGATGGCTGTTCTCCTCTTTTCCTCCCCAAAAAGGGAATTAAAAATAACAATCCCCCTTATTCACGTCTTCACACTCTGGCCTGTTCTCCCAAGCTATTTAGTTTATTTACCTCAGGCGCTGGGTCGAAGGAGAAAATGTTCACCTTCACCATCTGTATAAGAAAAATACTAGAGGACAAAATACACCCTGTGTGCCGCAGGCTTGTCAGACTAGGGGATCATGCTGTGACACAAGCTGAGGCAAACTCCACAGCCAGTGCCCTGCAGTAATTTTCCTACTGAATTTAACATTTACCACCTTTTCCCTTCAGCAAACAGGGTGGGAGGGACGGCTTCGAACAGGGGTCAGTGCTTCACCTTCAAGCAGTGCAGAGCTGAGTCAGGACTGGAGGCAGCCAGCTTTCAAAACCAAAAGCTGTAAGGAGGCCCCTTTCCCTTTCTGTCAGTGTTTTGAAGACTGCTGGGCTTGAGGAGGTTATTGGGTTCACCCTTTATGGCTGTGAGGGCCAAACCTGGACACCCAGGTTTGAGTGGGTCCTTCCCATCCCTCCACTGAGAACATGCAAAGGATGACAGTGGTCAGGATGCTGCTGATGCTGGGGTTGCATTGAAAGTGGTTCACAGGAAGAGGATGCACACGGCTTTCCAGGGCTCCTGCTGCTTCCACACTCTGCAGAAATAAGTTGCAAATGCAACCAAGTCCCAGGAAACCCCAGAGACACCCATTTTAACTGTCTCCCTCGGTTCCTCTCTGCCTGCAGGGATTCAGTTCACCCACAAGGCTTGCTATGGGATGTGGGCCAATACTGAGTTCCATTGAAGCAAGAGCCATAGGTTGGCCATGTGCCCATAACCTACAGGGTCTCCTCCAAAGCGAAGCCCCAAGTCCATGGAAAGCCTGTTAGTAGATCATTCCTAACAACTGTAACACAGAAACTGGTGACAAAAGCACCAGTACCTCCCCTTGGCCATTTTCCACAAAGCTGAGCAGCGATAAAACATTCAGAGAGAGGTTACAGCTCAAACCAAAGTGATGGAGGAAACACATTTCTGTGTGCTCTGTTCCAGAACTTGTGCTAACAGAAGTGCTCAAATATTCAAGGACAAAGCTCAGCCCAGAGAGCAGGACTCAGCATCTTCCTGAGCACCTTCTCAGCTGAGCCAGCAGCAACAGGCACTGCACAGGGGGTTCCCCCAGTGCTCTGGGGAGACTCCGGGGATTTCAAGCCCCAGAGCATTGGAAAATCCACACCACTTCATCTAGCCCCTACTACTAATTTACTCCAGCAGTCCCATGTTTTTTACCACAGCACTAATGACACACAATGAACAGGGCACAGGATGGGAGTTTTAACCTCCAAATTGTTTAGATCCTGCGTAAAAGCCTTTGGCTTTCAGTCCCTTGAGGCAGCCTCAAGAGCTCCTGGTCTGAGTGGAGCTGAGCTCCTGTCACCCAGGCTGCCCTGCTCATGCTGGGTGTGAGATCAGCCCGGCCAAAAATAACTGAAAAAGCAGAGTCCAGCCACGAAGCCCCAATGAGTCAAACATAAATTTGGATTTAGATTTCCCAAAACAAGTGGTAAATAAAGTAACAGACGAGTAATTTCTCCCTGCTCTTTTTGTCTGAAAGCTGCCAGGCTCAGAAAACCAAGTCAAAATACAACCCCCCCCCGAAGTGGCAGTTTCCACTGTGAGCCAGGGATGAATTATGTTGACTAGAAAACAGTACAGCAAGAAGAGACTGGAAGAGAAGAAATGGATCCTAAAGAAGAAGGAAAAAACCTCAAAACAAGACAGAAGCAAAACACTTCTGAAGCACAGTAAGAGGGATTTCATTTCAGCTGTGAAAATGTCTGTTTTTACCACAGATCGAGTCCCTGGAAGTGTCCAAGGCCAGGTTGGACGGGGCTTGGAGCAACCTGGGATAGGGGAAGGTGTCCCTGCCTGTGGAAGGGGATGGAACAAGATGAGCTTTAAGGTCCCTTCCAACCTAAAGCATTTGATTAGTCTATTGCATGATTTTAAATGGAGTTACTGTCAACTACTCGGTGTTCTCCTGCCCAGGATCTTCCCAAAAAGCAACAAACCAAGCAGAGCTCCCTGCATCTTTCCAAACACTCCCTCACCAACAGGCAGATATGGCTGTTGCTCATCCGACAGAGACGAGACTCGGGTAATACATGATTTTCTTTTTCTGGTCTGCCAGCCCTACCTCACATCTGTGAATTTGAGATTCAGTATCTCAAATCTCCCAGGTACCAATGGGATCAGGGATAACACACCATGAGACAGCTCCCAACAACGCACTCCAGAGACTCTGGACAGATCCAAACCACATAAATCACTTATTTTAGCACAATTATGCTTGCTACACTTCATTACCAGGGCCTGAACATTCAGCCCCAGTTCAAAGAACTGTTTAAGCATTTAAATAAGTTGCCAAAATTCTAACATATGTATAAGACTTTTTGGCTTTGTAGGGACTTTGCATTTATTCTAGGGCTTCCTTAATTAAGGACAGATTTCTGGAAGTACCTTCTTTTGTTTTTTACTTTAACTTGGTCCCCAAGCCACCTGGGCCCAGATGGGTGTCAGGGAGCTGCGTGGGAGCGTGGAACCAGCAACACAAGCAGTGCTGCTCCCCGGGCTGGGCAGCTGTACAAGAACAGGACCTCACAGCACAGGAATGCAGCACACAGGGCTCCCCTCTAACTCTTTCCCCGTGCCCTTCAGCAGCTGTGGATAATGGATTTTGCTGGCAGCAGCACTGATTTTAAAACCTTCAATGGTCTTCCAAGTCCAAGTGAATGACTCACAGATGTATGTAAGTGTGTACATACTTCTGTACACATCAGGATCTTTGCTCTTTCCATGCTACCTCAAGAAATACCTCAGTTTCTTGTCCCTCACTTCCCACGACAGAAACACAGAATCCCAGAATGATTTGGGTTGGAAGGGACCTTAAAGCCCATCCCATCCCACCCCCTGCCATGGGCAGGGACACCTTCCATGATCCCAAGTTGCTCAAGCCCTGACCAGCCTGGCCTTGGACACTTCCAGGGCTGGGGCAGCCACAGCTTCTCTGGGCACCCTGTGCCAGGGCCTCACCACCCTCACTGTAAAAAAACTCTTCCTTATATCTCATCTAAATCAACCCTTATGGCTCCCTCATGCCCAAAGTCAAAAATTCCTGTGTAACAGCTTCCCTGGCATCCATGCAACAGGAATTCTCTCGCAGTGCAAAGGAGGTTCCTGCTGCTTCAATCCCAAGTCTTCTCTCTGTCTTGTTTTAGTTCCCCCCATGCTCACCCTGCTGCTAAGCCTTAAAAGAAACTAAAAACCAGCTGCATCTTCTGAGTACTTCCAAGCAGATTTGGCTTCAAGGGAACAAGTCCCCTACGGGAAGCCCAGGAAATCCCATGTATGCAGGATCAGGGTGGTGACTGGCCTCTGAAATCAACTGTTCAAAGGAGGAATTAATTGCAACAGTTGTGTAATTTCTGAAAGGATAGCTTGTTCCCAGCAGCTAATTCAGACACCAGCTGATGCAGCTGTTTGAGATTAATGCAAGTGTGTAAGCCACTGGGAAGGAACACTGGAATTTAGAAATATTCTTGGCTCTGCTAACAAAAAAATGGATGGGTTTCACATTTAGGTGCTCATTACCACTGATTTTTCCATGGTCACACTGAATATGGGCCTGTACCACATTGCCAAGGGTCCCCCAAAACAAAAACACCTGAAAAGCTCTGGGTTTCTGCACCAAGCCTGCAGACAGAGCAGTGCAAAGGTCCCAAAGCCTGCCTCACCCCTGGCAAGAACACTCACACCATGGACCACCAGACACCCAGCAGGGAGGGAAACACAGACCCAAGTCCTTTAGTAGCTTACTTTTTTAATGTATGGGCTTCTTTTTCCCCCCTGGAAAAAGTCAGAAGCTTGCCCTACAAGTACCAGTAAGCACCCAGTGCTTGCCTCCCTGTCCCACACCACCCAACAAGAGCTTTCACCAGTTCTACACAGACTCACAGAACCATTGAAATGTTTGGGTAGGAAGGGACTTTGAACTCATCCCATTCCCTCCCCGCCGTGGGCAGGGACACCTTCCACTAGCCCAGGTTGCTCCAAGCCCCATCCAGAGACAAACAGGATTAGCTGAACATAACCAAGGTCAGTATGTTCCATTCTTCCCAACTGTCTAAGAATGTACCCTTCCAGGCAAGACATTTTTAAGAACTCTTGATTTAAAATATGACTTCATTAAGAATCGGTTTTCGTTCTAAACGTCCTACAAGACTTAAAGTAATTTCAACACACATTCCTGCTGGAATACTGTATAATTAAATGACTACAAACAAGTGATTTTTCATCTCTTGTCCAGTGCTGGCTGACAGAAACAATGTAAGAAATTAGGGAACAAAAATGGAATATTTTAATTTACGTCATTAATATGGAGTTCAAGCAGCAACAAGAAACACACCAAGCTAATTCTGGAGCAAAGGACAACTTTTACCAACTGAGAATCTGCTCTGTGATCTGGAAACTGGCAGGATGTTTCGTGTGACACTGAAGAGCTTTACACAATAACTGACCCTTTCACATGAAAACTTTGTTGATAGGCAAAAATAAAGCCATTCTTCACAAAGGTTTTCAGCCAGCTTTTCTTTGAGGCCATCACAAACCTAAAATAACAGAATAACAGAACGAGAGGAAGAGCTCAATGAGTGCCAGCAACAGCGTTCTCTGAGATGAACCCCAAATTTAGTATTTGGAGAAAAGGTCCAAAAGCATTTGGAGTAGGGAAATGTAAGAACAGGCCATAAATTGCTCTTCCTACAAACCAAGTGGCAAAGGATACTTGGCTATCCAGGATTTTGCCTCTGGAGAGAGAAAAACAGCTTTAGAAGGGCAGGAAATGCTCAAAGTTAAATAGTTAATGAAGACCAACGGTAGTCCATATTTTCACATCAGAGCCCCTGGAACTTTCAAACTTTATCCACAGCTTGATGCAAAGGTCACTAAAACAGAGATTTCTTTCTCCTGCAGTACCCTTCAGAACACAGCCCACCAGCCTCCTGGGGGCTGAGGGAAGCCCTTCACTCTGTTCAGTAATTCAGTTTTTGTTAGAAGGCAACAGGACTGCCACCCCAACAGGTCTGTTTGAGGTCAGCTCTGCACTCAGGGCTGATCTCCATCCACACCCTGTGCCTCTCCAGTGGACCAGGAATTCCTTTGTTGTTGCTGCAGGCTGAATAGGACTGTCAACAGGACAAGAGCAGCAAGCCCTCCACAGCTGTCTCCGGCAGGCTGCTACCTGCCTCCATTCTCAGGTGCACAGAGACATCCTGAGGAAAGCCTCGACAGCAAAGCATTTGGTGTATGTGTGATGATTCCTGAAAAAATAGTGGCACAAATGCTGGGGAGACACCTTCCAGCTCAGCAGGGCTGGATGTGTGCATCCAGGGAAACGTTCACTAAACAACAGCTTGAAAAATGCCACCTTCACAGGCTTTGCAGTCACACTGCAGGGGTCCATGCTAGACCTGCAGAGCTGACTGTGGCACCTCGTGCTTCTCTGTGCCCACCTCCGACAGGGCTCCTTTGATCAACGCACAGAACAGGCTGAGTTTGAAGGGACCCACAGGGACCATCCAGCCCAACCCCTGGCCCTGCACAGACACCCCAACAATCCCACCCTGGGCATCCCTGGGAGCGTTGTCCAAACGCTCCTGGAGCTCTGGCAGCCTCGGGGCCGTGCCCGTTCCCTGGGGAGCCTGGGCAGTGCCCAGCACCCTCTGGGGGAAGAACCTTTCCCTGATCTCCAGCCTGACCCTGCCTGGCCCAGCTCCAGCCATTTCCTCAGCTCCTGTCACTGGTCACAGAGAGTGAAGAGATCAGTACTTGCTCCTCCCCTGCTCCTTGTGAGCTGTACAGTCAAGAGAAGGCTGAGGCCCACATGTGCCCCACCAATACACGTCCATTCCGCCAGAATAACAACCTGCCCTTGCCGACAAAGGCCTGGAAAAGGGGAGTGAGAGGCAGGAAGGAAGTCTGGACTCAAGACATTGTCCCAAGCTTGGGACTGCCCTAGTGCAGCAGCCTCACCACAGAGTCACCCAGTACAACACCAGCAATGCATCCCAGGAGCATCCCAGCAAAGCCCCAGCAGGCTGGGACAGTTCCTTAGCGCTCCTGAGGTACACAGGACCATGAGCCCAGTGCAAAGTGTTATATTCCTGATGCACCACCCTATGGAAAAGTCTAAACGCAAGAGACAGCCAAGAACAAGCTGGAGGACATTTGGCTGAAGGACTCTTGGCCCTGGTAAGCTGTCCCCCAAGAGAGCAGGGGAGACCAGCCCTGGGCTCCCCCGTCTGCTGGCAGTGCACACACAGGGTGTCTGCCCACACCTTCCCTGCTCCAGCGCCAAAGCTGCTCACAAAAATGAGCTTGGCTGAGCCCACACTACAAACAATCCCCCAGCTAATTTGCACTCAGAAATATGACTCTGCACTTCTCCATGAAAGGGCTCACTGTCTGGGCACGGAGAGGGCTGCAGCAGCAGCATGTGCCAGATGAATGGATTGTTACAGACACACGGAGAAATACCAGCGCTGTCGTCAACACGCACAGGGTTGTTGTCAAACCAACAGCTCTTTCTGCCATGCTCTCATAGAGGGAGCTGTGCCAGCTTTAAAGATTTGGACCCTGAGAGAGAGTTCCAGGCTTGCCTTGCACAGGCAAAAGCAGTTACAACAATTTAATTAAGTTTTTCCTCACTGCTTGTGCAGTGAAACTCTTTCTACCCCAAGGACCTGGAATACTCCCACCGGGAGTGGATGACACCCAACACAGACTAACATAAGCCCAGTCAGGAAGGGTAATTTCATCCCTGTCCCCAGAGCTGATTACCCTCAGGGTGTGTTGTACCAGGTACCAGACTCACCAATGAGAAGCTGTGGCTGGCCCTAGATCCCTGGAAGTGTCCAAGGCCAGGCTGGACAGGGCTTGAAGCAACCTGGAATAGTGAAAAGTGCCCCTGCCCATGGCAGGGGGTGGGACTGGATGGGCTTTAAGGTCTGTTTCAACCCAAACCCTTCTGTGATTCTGTGATTACAGAAGCAAAGTCAGCAAGACTTTTTCCAAATAACTCAACTTCAGGGTAGCTTGAGAACAGTAGTTTTCAAACTGTGATCAGCAGATGTCCGTGAACTATTTCTAGTTTGCTTGTGAAAGGTAATAAAAAAATCTGTCATACCCCAGTCAATGTTTGCGATGCAGCACAGGAAAAACATGTTTGGTTTACACTCAGAGGACGGAATACCATTCCCCTTTCACTGCTGCTGGAAGGGTCAGAGCCAACAGCCTCCCTCCCCAGGATCAATACCGCCCGCTAAAACCTCAGTGTGATCCCCAGCACTGTCTCAGCAGGCAGCACAATGAGCTGTCTGTGCACCCAGAAACTCGTGGAGCTTTAGACGCTAAGAATAACTTTGGTTTATTCTTACAGAGCAAGATAACAGGGCCAAGGCTGGCACAGGCACATCATAAACACTCCTGCTCTCCTCGGCCAACTGTGAATTACTGGCTGCTTGCAGGAAAACTGGGCAACTTTAAGGATGATAAAATCCCAGGTGTTTATAACATGTAGTACAGACACAGAGAAATAGAAACAGAAGTAAATTTCTTGATTGCTTCTTCTACAGCCTCTGTACAAGCAATTCAGCTACCTTTGGGATGAAAAACATTAGCACAGAATCTGCTTTCAAAATACAGGCAGGAGGTAGAGCAAGAAAAGTCAACCAAGGATCTGTAACAAATTCCTCATGAGAAGAGCTGCCATGTTTTACATCTTGTATCTCACAAGGGACCCAGGCACTGCCCTAGACCACAGCAAGCCTGCAGGCAAGGCTGGCCTTCCTCCTGCTGCTGGAGCACGTCCTCTTCTGAGCTCCAAGGCTGTCCCAAGGGGCAGCCAACCCAACTGCTGCACAGGGGCTTTCTAACATGAACCCCTGGACTGGTCATTCAGCACCACAAGACAAGAACCACAGAAAGAACCTCCGGAGGTTATCATGCTCCCCTTCCTCTAGCAGGGCCACCAAGACCAGGCTGCCCAGAACCACGTCTGGATGGCTTCTGAATGTTTCCAAGGATGGAGACTCATTTCTCTAGTGGCCAGTGACAGGGCAGGAGAAAATAGAGTGAAAGCTGCACCAGGGGAAGGTCAGGTTGGACTATTAAGAAAAAGTTCACTGAGAGGGGTGTCACTGGAACAGGCTCCCCAGGGAAGTCACATCACCAACTGTGTCTGAGTTCAAGGAGGTTCTCAGTGAAGCTCTCTGACACACAATTTAGTTTTAGGCTGCACTGTGAGGAGCAGGGAGTGGGACTCCATGATCCTTACGGGTCCTTCCAGCTCAAGGTGTTTTGTAATTCTATTCTGCAATTGTGTTTCTGCAGGGATCGGGAAAGGTTATCCCTGTCTGCAGGCAAGGGAAAGGTTATCCTCACTTTTACAGCCAGACCACTGCATCCATTAAGTCTTTTCCAATCTTAATGATTCTATGATACAAGGTTTTGCCTAGAGCACAGCATGGGGCAAGGCAAGGAGCGGGACTGATCTGTCCACAGCCAGCCTGCCCCCTCACCACGCAGCCCAGCAGTCCTGGGCACCCCAGCCAGCCTGTGGGCCAAGAGCAAAGAAACAAGAACATGCTGGTAGAAACCAGGAGAAATCCTGGTCCAAGAGCTCCAGGTGAATGCTGGGGACAGAGCACAGCTCCACAGCTCAGACATGGATCCTAAACTCCAACACGGGTTCCAGGTGCCATCTCACAGGCAAGAAACATCACAGCCAGTAAGAGACTTGCACTATTGATCCCACTGAACGCTGCCACCTGCTGAGGCACGTGCTTAAGTCACTCAGGTGTTTGGCTGATGGGAAGCCAGAGAATCCTAAATGGCTTGGGTTGGAAGGGATCTTAAAGCCCATCCAGTGCCACCCCTTGCCATGGGCAGGGACACCTCCCACTAAGACCAGGTTGCTCCAAGCCCTGTCCAACCTGGCCTTCCAATTCACAGGGCTAACACCTCTCTCCAGCAAAGGAGAAGAATTTCTGCTTTAAAAACTCTTCAATCTGACCCACAGTATCAAAAACATGTAAAGAAACTTCGAAACACAATAGCAGAAGTTAGCCATGTACCAGACGCTCCTGGAAAGACAGAGGCATGAAATCCACCCATGCTCCCTCCAGGTTCTTCCAAAGATATCCAAGGTGCTGCTGCTGGTGGGAGCCACCTGAAGCGAGCTAAAATTGTCCACAAAACACATATCCCAGGATGCTGGTGCCTGCCACATGGTCCGGAAGGTGCAGGTCAAGACAATCCGTCTTTAAGTCAAGGCACGTGCACCAGCTTTACAGTTTGCACTAACATTAAAAAGAACCATACAGAAAAGCTAATTAATGCAAGGAAACTAAAAATAACTAAATCAAATGCTCAGCATGGTTCCAACTGGTTTGCCACCGTCTCTAAATGATAAAGTGGCAAATGGCTGCAGAGCTTTCAGCAGGGAAGAGGTTTTCCCAATCCACAGGATAACTATAGGAGGAGACAGTTTGGGAGCCAGGCTGTCATTCTAGTGGAGAACACCTACAGAAGAGCTGGAGAAGGACTTTGGACAAGGGCATGGAGTGACAGGACAAGGGGAATGGCTTCCCACTGCCAGAGGGCAGGGTTAGATGGGATATTGGGAAGGAATTGTTCCCTGGGAGGGTGGGGAGGGCCTGGCACAGGGTGCCCAGAGAAGCTGTGGCTGCCCCATCTCTGGAAGTGTCCAAAGCCAGGTTGGATGGGGCTTGGAGCAACCTGGGATAGTGGAAGGTGTCCCTGCCCATGGCAGGGGGTGGCACTGGATGAGCTTTAAGGTCACTTTCTGTGATCTTACATAACACTGCACTGACCACCCAGACTTTAGGGACTTACTCATGCCCCCTTCATGGATTTCATTAATTCAGACCCTGTTTCCAAGCTCTCCAACGCCTCCAGGAAGCTCAGTGTCTTCAGCACATCATCTCTTCACTGCACTGTTAAACTGAGTTTGATGCTTGAGGCCTGACCTCCCCCCTTTGTCCATCTTCCAAGCAATTTGCAGACCCTCCTCTTCACCACCTGCACGAAGCCTGGTCCTCCCCACGACCCAAGCACGCAGAGGTTGTGGGAGGCACCAGCCAGGGTGATGCCCAGGGTGCAGCTTGTTGCCACAAAGTGGCGCAGCCAGAGGATAAAGCACCCGAGTTAGTCACAGACTCCGCAATATCAGATTTTTGCCTTTTCAAGGATATTCAGAGCTTCGGAGAATACCCTTGAAAAGTAACCCAGCCAGAAATACACAACTCATTTAACCTCCCATATCCTGGGATCAAGGAATCAGCGACAAAAAAGCAGAACTAAAGCGTCTACACGGGAGATCCAACCAGCTCTTCCCTCTCAGAATCAGCAGTTTAATAACCCAACCAAAGCCTAATCCCTGTGAATTTACAAGACACACCTACAACACAGAGTATTTAACAACATCAGACCAGACATTTCCCCTGCTCCACTGCAAATTCACAGCACACAAACACAGCAGGTTTCACTACCCTCTCCCTGGCACAGGTTTCACTTGGCATAAAGGACTTTATGCCAAACTTTGCTTTCACCAACACTAAACTAACACTTACAGTCATCAGTGAGTTATTTTAGAGTTAGACTTTGCTGAAGCCAGCGTGGAACTTGAGACTTCATAATTCTGGCCTGATTTTCCTCAAGTAGCCAGTTACCCTGGAAAACAGAGGTTCTCTGAATTGCATGGAATGGTACACTGCTTGAAAATAAATGGATTATGTCATATTTGCTGGCAAATGGCTGAAAATATTTTATACATAATTAAGAGAATAGAAAAACAACCACTGCAGCCAAGCAGGAAAAATATATTCAACATTTACAGATGAAGTAGAGAGTTTTCCTGGATGTAATTTTGTCCATCCCATTTCAGACGAAGAAACAGATGAAAAGGTGACAACCTCATGTGCTGACAGGATTCTGAATAAGGAGGGAGGGAAAACACAACAAACACCACTCTGCTAGCATGAAATAATGAATTTATCAATTAAAATCTTCTGAAGTTTTTACAGACAGATTTTACAGTGTTCTTGCTTTGAAAGGCTAAGTGTACTCATCCGCAATGTACCTCTGGGAATGACGTGATGTGAATCACAGAGGTCAGAGGCCGTGCCCAGAAGGCCTCCAAAACCCACAGCAAGGGTCTCAACCTTGCCCTGAAGCAGCACCATAGCTTCATTTCACAGAAAGGGAAACAAAACCAAAGAGATTAATGGATTTTCACAAGTCACAAAAAAACGGTGGGTGTCGGGGCTGGGAATGATAAAATAAGCTAACACTCCTTCCAAAATATACACTGAAATAAACTACAGATATTCAGCTTTTGTAGAGCAGTTTACTTAGTGCATTCACAGAGTACTTGTCGGACTAGTGGTAAATTTGTGGCCATGGCAATCTCAGGAACAACTTTTCCTCTGTGTTGCTTTTAAGAAACTCTCACAAGCTCACAGGCAAAATCTCTCTTCCCATCCAAGCATTTTGCCTTCAGCACTGAAAAAAACCCCCACTCTGGGTTTTTGGATATGGGGTTCCTGATTTTTAGGGTTTTAAAGCAGTAAAGTACTAGTACTGGAGAGAAGGAAAAAATTTAAAAGCCAAGTATTTCTACTTTAAATTCCAAATAATTTGGAAGTTAAAATAGTTAAAATTTCTGGATCTGAATCTCTTCCATTTGTGATCTCATGTTTCACTCAGGGATACAGAAATCCACACGGCTTCTCCTATGGACACACATGTGCTGGACACATGGCTGCTGTGGGGTCAACACACGGGACATACTACGGATGCCAGAGTCAGAACACATTCTCTCTTGGAAAAGACTAACTCTGGACTCAAACTGATGGAAAACTGGTGCTGTGCTGATGGCTGACTTAACTCTAAAGAGAAGACAAAGAAAAACAGTGAGGTCTTAACTCTACCCTTGTAAGCTAAAGGCTCTGCAGCCCTCTGTAAGTAATGCTGTACGTTTCCCAGCTAAGGAAATGGGATCATGAAAACAGAGGGACACTTAGAGGATGAGATTGCTTCCACTGCGGTACACAACATCACAATTCTCCCTTCTGCTGGTCTGTTCTCTTTGTGTGGATTTCAGGGGGCAACCACTGGAGAGGGAAAAATCTCAGGGAGCACCCACTGAAGATGGGCAAATCTCTGGGAGAGCCAAGCACTGAAGGCTGCATCAGCAAGTGTGGTGTGGAGAAGAATGCAAATGCACAATTTATTTTATCTCTCTAAGGTTTAATCCTGACCACAAATGCACAGTTTGCAGATAGGTAATTTTTCCCCCCCATCACTGCCTGTAAATTTACATCACTGATGTAAATAAAGAGAGGAAATGGGCACTTGGGTCTTTCAGTAGCCAGTTCCTAGGAAACTGGGAAACTGGAAGCCCCACAAAACACACGTGTGCCTGTATTCTGCAGAGCATGATTCCTACCCATGCCATTTTCCAATGGGAAAGATTCCCATCTTAGCTATCTCCATTCCAGGGGATGAAGTGCACAAGACAAAGTCTGTTCCATCCCCAGCACACCTGCAGGTGTTGGACTTGACTGTCCCCTCAGGGGACAGGGACAAGTCAGGGACATGCTCTGGCCCATCACGCATCACCGCGCCTGTCCAGCAGCATTCCCAGGCTCGGACATTTCAGCTCCCTGGGGCTCTGAGGCAATTTCAAAGGCTGGAAAACTGGATTTTTGGAATACCTCAGCACAAGGCAGAGAACGTCCAGCTTCAAGGAACCCAGAGTCCCTCTGCTGAGCATGCAGGAATCTAGTCCCAGGCTCTCCCTCTGCCAGGGATAA
The DNA here is from genome assembly GCA_013399195.1 of Dicrurus megarhynchus. NCBI lineage: Eukaryota > Metazoa > Chordata > Aves > Passeriformes > Dicruridae > Dicrurus > Dicrurus megarhynchus. The sequence continues at coordinate 233,118 of VXAD01003101.1, read as the reverse complement.
ACTCCATCCTAACCCCAATCCCCACACTTCACAGGGAATAGCAGATAATATGTCACAGCTTCTTATATGTTACAAAATATGCACCCACTCCATACAAAATAACATAGATTGTCTTGAAGACTTTGGGTTTTACACAGAGATGTGATGTATCAGCAGACAAATTGAAATCTAATGGCTTACTTTATTTGCTGAAGCTATTAAGTTTCTTAGGAGTTATTTCAAAGGCGTTCAATAGATCATTTAATATGACTTATTGCACAGTGCAGGCAAAGCATCACCTAATGGCTCCATATGGAATTCAGAGATTTAGCATCACCTGCTTGACACAAAAAACCCCAACGAAACAAAAAACTCACCAAAAAAAACCCCAAAAACCAACCCACCACCAAAAACAACAAAAAACCAAACCAAAAACCCACTGAAAAAACCCCCACCAAACCCCAATCCAAACAAAAAAAAACCCCAAAAAAACCAAATAACCAAAACCCCAGTACTTTTTTAAAAATTATTTTCATCTGAAACCATCTCAGATCCTTCTTCTGAAGCCTTTCAAATAATCCCTCAACAGCTCCATCTCAAATCCACACAACAGCAGCAACTGATGTGCAACATCAGCTGTTAGGGAACAGCTGCTATGTCATAGAAGTACCAGGCCACTAGATGGATTTCTAAAATACATGAAATAAAGACAGTTCATGGAACTGAGAGGCTGGTTCTGTCTCCTTCGAGAAATCATCCTGCTCTTAAACTTCTGCCAGTTTATCAGGGGCTGCAGTTGGGTAGAACCTTTGTTTTGAGGAGTATCATTAACCTCTTCAGATCATGTAACCCAATACAAGATCTAACAAGCTGAAATCTAGGGGTTTGGGCTCTTTGGTTTCTTCCAAGTATATTCTTAACTTCTATGTCAGCACAGAACTAGAAGAAATACACCTTTGTTGGATCAGTAGACCTGGAAGAAATACATCCTCCTGAGCAGGAAAGGCTGGAGGTTTGGTCCAGCTATATGTCTGAACTATTAGAACCAGATGTTTTCCTTAACCTCTGGGCTGTCCCAAAGGTGTCTTTGTAGTACCCAACAAGCCACACATCTGCAGGAGCAACAGGAGCCTGGTCAGCTTTGTCAGGCAAGTGATTACTGCTGGGAGATGTAACACACCATCATTTCTCCTCGGAGACCTCAGTCTCTGGGAGAGGTAAAAGACCTGAAGCATGTTTCTCCTCAGCAGATCTCTGTGGGACACTGACTTTACTCTGGCTGCCATCTGTGATTCTGATCCACGTGCAGCAACAAGTCCTCCACCTTGCAATAGAGCAACAGAGCAAACCTGAAGGTGACTGAGGCTCCCCACAGGTAGAATCAACCAACACCACTGCACAATGAATTGCTGAGTGTAGAAAAGAAACTCCTGTTTAGCCCTGAAACATGGAGTTTTAAACATTTAAACATTAGGATTTTGGTTAAGAGTTAGTTTTGTTGAAATTAGTTAAAATAGATCTAATAACCAAGCCCAGCTGGGGTTAATTAAGAAAATTAACAATTAGCTAGAGAGTTAGGCCTGGAATAAGTTCTTAGGATTTAAGTAACTGATTGCTTGCTACCTTATATTTGTTCAGCTGTGCTTATGAAACAGGCAATATTGATTAACAGATCAAAAGAAATGTGGACAATTACTGATTTTTCATTTGAAAACCTATTCAGAAAGGGTGAAGGGAGGAACTGGAGGTCCTCCAAGATCAATATGTATTGTCAAAAGCCAGAAAGGTAGAAAGGTCAAAGTGAGGTAGATGAGGGTTACTTCATCATTGACAACTTCTCCTCAAATCACGGGACCACCGACCCAATTCAAGGAAACAACTACGCATGCTTAATGATTTTTTTAGCTAATTACCATATGAAGCGGGGAGTGGGAGGTGTTAATGTTATAAATATGTATTTGTATCTTGAATATTTAGAACTTTCGTAGATAAACAGACCTTGTAGTGTTTTGTGACTTTGCACTGCGTATTAGGGAGCTATCCCACGCAGCTGCCCGGCGCTGAAATAAACATCCACTTTCTAACTTTGTTAGAGAGTCTCTGTCTGTCTCAGTTGGGTATTGATATTAGGTCAATGCCCATATTTTGGTAAATCAGCCCCAGCCTAGCCCTGAACACATATTCCTCCCCCCTGTAAATCTGTACCACGTATATGAAGGTGGGCCCATCCAAAAAGCCAGATGGGAAGTTTGTAGGCAAAGCTGCTGGAAGCACCACTGACAGCAGCTTAATTCTTGCTCTGTGAAACAGAGCTTCCTTCAAGGCTCAGGTATTAGGCAAAAAATCCTGGCAGCAGCCTTCATTTGTGTGAAGTCAGAGCAGAGCTCTGCCAGGAGACGGCCATGAGCTCACTAGTCTGAAATAACATCTCATTGACAAGAGTTTAACTTGTTTGTGTGAGAAATAAAGGGAGAAGGGGGAGTGAGCGCATGTTAGGACTGATAAAACATGTACCACAAACACACTCAGTTACTTAACAATGATAATTTCCATTTAAATCCTGCTTCAAGTAAAAAAATTGAATAAAAAAGAAATCACAAATTAAGAGACAGTATTTAGCAGCAGTGACATTTTCATATTCCAGTCACACACACTGAACTTACTTCATAGTGGTGTTTTGAAAAATGAGTGCAACCAAAGTCTCTGACAAGCTGGAGGAAGAAAATATTTGAGGGGGCAAAAGACCCAAAAGCAATTATTATTCTCTACTGACCAATTTAGAGGAGCCTGGGTAGGCTCCTCCAAAACCCTGGAGACCATCTCAGAGACAAATAAATGGGAACCCCATCCAGAGCTTCGTACTGAAGGAGCACACATCATCTGGAGCAAACACCAGCAGCAACCAGAGACTGATTTATGTGAGTGAGTCGAGTAATGCTAAGGGAGTAAGACTGGGAAAACTGAGCACAGTACTGGGCTACTGCTCTGTTGTTCCAAGAACTGGTTATGCTAAACCAGATACAAACAGCACAGGGTACATGGAGTGCTTGGGCCCTACCAGCAGCTGGCTTTTCTAAACCTCCAGGGCCTGAATAACCTGCTTATATCCCAGTCTGCAGCAGCTTGGAACTCCCAACCCCAAGCCTCACCTAAGCTGTCCTCTGCAGCAAAAGGGAACGGAAAGGATTCACCTCTACCAACACCCCACCTCCATCTGAAAGTGAAGGACTTGGAGCCAAGCCAAACTAGAGAAGCTATCGAGTTCCAGGCACTAAAACTACAGAACTCTAGTTAAAGTACTTCCAGAAACCCTCTGAACACGCTAACAGAGAAAAAATGCCATCCAGCCAAGTCAACACCAATCTGCTTCCCAACTCTGCCAGCACGCAGAATCCTGCAGGAAATTCAGGTCCCCAAATCTTCCTCCTCACCACAACCCTCTAAGGAAACCCAGTTCAATCCAGGGGCATCACAAGGTCATATGAGACACTCCACTACCATCAGCCCTTTTCTCCATCTGTAGGATCTGCAGAAGTAACTGAAGTTCTCAAAGTCTTCCCACTCCCAAGACATCACTTCACTTCAATCCCTTGGGCAGCACGGGATCATGTCCATAACACAGGAGATTATCCAATCTTGCTCCCTACTGACACCACTCCTCCTCCTGACTTTTTAAGCCTGTACAACCCATCAGTAAAACAGATCCTTGAATATTTAGATTTCCAAGCCTGAAAGCTAACCTCAAGCTATTACAGCTATTTCTCCCACTGGTAATTCTAGCCAATTCTAGCCAAGAATTAAAGACAAAATGCAGGCCAGCATTCAGGAACCTGAAGACACCAGAACTCCTTTTAATCCTTCAGTTTACAGAAAAGAGAAATAGCTTGTCTTTTACTGTTTTTCCAAAATGAAAACACAAATCTTTACCTTAATCACGCAATTCCTATGCTGACACATATCTTTCAATGTCTTTTTTTAAATAAGAATTTTTGTTAGTCTAGTGTAGTGACTTTTGCTGTGCTTTTCCCTGAATTGTAAATCTTTTTGTCATTGTCTTTATGGGTTATGGTGTTAATTACAAGTTCTGTTTAGACGACAGGAATGTGTTTGTTGTCTTCATTTAAGAAGAAGAATTTGCAAGAGTAAAAACACACCCTCAATGAACCTCAAGGGGGGCTCACAGCATTAATGTGCAGAGGCCGAGGACACACTGTGGAACACCCCAAGGAAAAGGGAAAACAGCTCCCTGGAGCATTGCAGCCAAGGGCAGAGCTCAGCACCTGCTCTGCTCCTGCAGCACACACCGAAGCACCACGTTTCAATCTCACTTACTTTGTTTTTCTGGTTTTCTTTCTCATGCAAAGAGGATGTAACATTCCTGCTTCCTCGCATGATCTGGGGAGGGCTGATGATTGATGGAGAGAGAAGAGTCTTGCTGCAAAGCTTTACAGGTCATGTTCCTCTTTGCTTCCTAGACATAAACTGTGGGGACAGAACAGATTTCTCACAGCTTTTCCTGTCTCAAATCACACTTCCTAGCTAACATCCTTTTACAGCTTGCCTCAAGCAGGCTTTTGGTTATCTAATGATACAACGGTCCAACTACAGGAACTTGCTTAAATTCACTTGGCTGAAGTCTGGTAGGGAATAATTTATGTATTTGAGCTAAAAAAACAGAGGAAAAAACCAACCAACCAACCGAAAAAAAACCAACAAAGGGTTTGCATTTGTCAGAGTTTTAACATTTATCTTCCTTGTCACATTTAGCAGTTCAAAGTAGGAATGCTGGAAAACAGCCTTTTCCTCCAATCCTGAAACGGTTTGGGTGAGAAGGGTCCTGTAAATGTCACCCAGGCCAACCTCCCTCCAATGAAGAGAGACATCTTCAACCAGACCAGGTTGCTCAGAGCTCCAACCAAACTGACCTTGAATTTTCCCAAGTACCTTGTAAGAACAAGAATGATTGAAAGTACAGAGGAAGTAACTCAAACAACAACCTTAAATTCTCATTCTACCCCCAAAGGTACAACACAGCACCCGTTTTAAAGAGCAGCTGTTGAGCCAGCAGCAAAACCAAGGTTCTGACGTGCTAACTGAAGAGATAAGCATCTGATATCAGCTTCACGATATACACTAACCCTTCACATTTAATGCAACCTCACTGTTGCCACTGGGCAAAATTCAAACCAGGCTGCAGCCACACATAACCATCCCTCTGCAGAGAGATCAAAGTGCAAAACTAAGCAAACAATCCTTTTAGAATCAAGGGAAGCCTGTACCCTGTGTGGGGAAAGGAGAAAAAAAGCATAAATATAAATCATGTTTTTCTTCCTTACAGGATAAAATGTTTAAAAAAAAACCAAACCAAAACAAAAAAAATCAACAACAAACAATTCCCTTTTGGAGCTGAAGCCTTACAAAACTAATGTGAAAAAGCTTAAATGAACCCTACCATGGCACTGTAGTTTACAGGGACTCCCACTATCTTCTGCTTCAGCATGAATTTAGATCCTCATGAGCTCCAGGGGGAACAGCCTCAAAATCCTGGTCCAGGATCAAGATCTGCTTATCTTTAGAACAGGTGTGTCATTCCTATCAGTCCATCCAGACAGAATGAAAGGTAAATAGCTGGAAATCTATTCATTCCGGGCATTACAAGCACTCAGGCAGCATGGATGATACAAAGATCTCATCAACATCCGTGTTTTAATAAATGAAAAAGAGCAAGGACAGCCTTCGGTGAAGGCATATTCCCACCCCAAAACAACACTATCAGCTTTCATGCTGTTTTACCTGATTCTACAGCTAGTTACACATGTTAGTAAGGGGGACTACTTAAATAGTTGGTCACAATGAAAGCAGAAGACACATCAGCCTTCACTCCTGAGTAAGGAGATTTCACTTCCCAAAATATCTAACAGCTACCTCAAATAAGCAACCACTTCTCCCAAAGAAATATAGGAAATTCAGCTTTTTAGGCCATTAACATCATTTTAGTCCTCTGCAGTGAACTCAGTCTCTAGCACAAAATTTAGCCTTTTTTTAGCAGAGCCACATCATGTCAAGAAGAGGAACAATGTGTTATATTGCAAAAGTTTATCACAGCCAAAGTGGTTCGCATAAAACTTTGGTGACTGAACTCCATTTGAAAGCATATACCATATCCATAGTCAGATGGAAGAAGTTAAAAATCAACATGTCATCAGGCTGCCTGTCAACTTTTCCAGAAAGAAAACTGGAGTCATTTTACAGTAACAAATGTGTTCTGGCCCAAGGACACCAGATATAGATATATAGACAAATGCATGTGCCTGCACACACAACCAAAACGAATAATTTCATGCTTAAAAACTGGATGCAGGCACTGTATGAGGCAAATTGTACACAAAAAAAAGGAAAAGAGAATTGCTTTTTTCTTCACTGATGAGCCTATTAGCAGTGCCACATGCCTGTATGAAGGAGCTGGGCATTTTACAGAAGAGGGGAAAAAATCCACCTCATAGAGAACACCAAATAATTTTCTTATTCCTATCTTTCTTTACCCTGAAATTTTGGTGCATGTGGGCCCCATTTAGCTGTAATCCACCCTTGGCCATGAGCACCATCAATGTGCACGATGAATACCACCAGAATAAAGGAAATGAGATGCACAGAAACAGACTGCAATAATACGAAGTCTGAGACATCATCCCACAGGAAGGAAATTCCAGGTTCTGAGAGACGGCACCCCACATCACCTCAGTCCTCTCTTGACCCTGTAGCCCAGATGGTGCTCCAGGGAGCCCTCTGGGATGAGAGATGGCAGCAGTGCTGGGCAACGTTCTGCACACCATGTGCGTCACAGACCTGTTTTTAGAGAATCCTGACCCAGAGCATGAAGAGTTCCAGTCCCAGAGGACTCAGATAAATAATTGCAGGTGTGTGATAATTTACATAAGAGATCAAAAAAGCCCTTCAGTCTCTGGTTTAGCACAAATCCCTGTTCTGCTCTCCTCAGGAAGGGCCCTGCCAAACCTCCCAGAGACTGACCCCTCTCCAGCTGCATTCAAACACCTGGGGTCTCTGCCTCAGGAATCTGATGGGCAGTGACCAGGCAGCTTTCTGAAAAGACAACAAGTTCCACTTAACAGGAAATGCAAATGAGAAGGGACAAAAAGCAGTTAGAACAGCAGCCTTTATCCCAAAGGTCTGCCACCCTCAGCCCACATGAATTTCCAAGACAGTCCTTGACAGTGACAAGCTGCCTGGGGATTGTAGACTCTCCATCCCTAGAGATGTTGAAAACTTGAACTGAAGCAGTGCTAGGCAGCCTTCACCAGAGCTGGCTTTGAGCAGGGACCAGGCAGCCTTTGGAGGTGCCTTCCAGCACTAACCATCCTAGGAGATCCATGCATTAGTTCAGCTGGAGAAGCACTGGGGAAGGGGAGAGGGCTTTGTCCCTTGTAATATGAAGATGACAGCAGGAATTGGGCAGGCTTCCCCCTGGATCAGACCTAACTGATCCCTACTTCCAGATTCACCAGAAATGAGGAGCTGAAATAGCTGGTGTGCCAAGTACAAGTGAAATTGCCCTTTTTTTTTTTTTTTTAGGGGCAGTTTAACAGGAGCACTTAACAGCCAATATTGGTTGCAGCTGGTCCTTGGACACCTTCCCACAGCTGCCTCCCACCTTCCCCACACCTGAAGATGGTTCAAAAGACAGGCCAGTGCACAACCTGGGCGGCCTGGACTGGATGAGGAACCCCAACCCTGTGGGAAAGACACATCAGGGATGAAGTGGGATCCTGCTCTGGGCAGGAATGAACCAGATGACTCCTTGAGGTCTTTTCATCCCTACTTTGCACAGATTAAAAAAGACAAAAAAAATCTTGAAAACTAGATCTCCCTGACCTTTGAAAACATCCAAAGGCTTATCATAAACAACAGCCTCTGCTATTGAACTCTATCCCACTGTTTCTTTGGGGCAACCGATTATTTTATTGGATCCTGGTCTCTAAACCCACCTACTAAGACACTACTGATGCCTTAGGTTTTAACTTTTATATTTTTCAAGTCCTGTACTGCCTAGCATGTAACTCTGAAGTTCCCTGTGGCCTGATAGCTGCTGTTCTCTCATGCTGGTTAGACATAACAAAGCCTCTCTAGGTTTACTCTCCAAGGACACCTCAATTGTCCCAGGCCCCAAAATATGTAAACTAAGGCCTCTGAAGAGGAGGAGCAAACTTGGGGTAATTACATCATTAACTGCAATCATAATTGGAGAATTAACCCTGATATGCAAATGAACCAAACTTATAATAAGTGTGAAGAACCCGTGACCCAGGGTCCATCTTGGGTGGAGCCCCTTGGCCTGCCCAGGGTGTACCTTTGAAAGCCCTTCAAATAAATACCTCCTTTTATTCTCTTATTTTTGTCTAGCCTCTGTTTTTAGGTGGCCACTTCAGGCATCACTACAAGGCACCAGGCAGCCTATGACACCAGGGACAGGCACACAGGGAACAGGGTAGACCCCTGTCTCAAAAGGTGGGTGCCAAAAGACAGCAGCCAAGATAAATGGTTGTATTTTCAGAGACACAGAGCATGAGGGATTCAGATATAACAAAATAATTAAACAAACACAGTGTGCTATGCTCACTAGTGTCACAGAACTCCTACACATTTCAAGATATCAGTTTTATGGTATTATCCCTGTACCTCTGGAGGGCTATTTATTCATTTTATGCTGATGCTGAATTGATTTTTGCCTTTTTTCTTTTATCACAATAGACACACTGCTGTCTAGTAGACCCTAACATAAAGTGTAGGACAAGATGCTCTTTAATAACATCAAAAGAGCATCAGAATCTGGCAATTTGTGACCACAGCAGGGAAAAATAAAGAAACTTCTGCTACCCTGCACGTTGCCATCACACAGCTCACGCCTCTTTTATGGCTTCTCTGCAGAACTGCACAGTTTTTAGCTGAAGAGTGGTTTATGTTCTTGCCATGCAGACCTCAGCAAGGCACAGCAGTAATTTTCTACCTCCCTTCAAATGTTTCTACTGAACAATTTCATGATGTCATTTGCTTCAGTTTGCCAAGACTGAGATGAGGGAGAGAAACCCAAAGGACAAAAAAAAAAAAGTGGATATTATGGATATTGGGATGGGAACAGTTCTTTAGCCTTCCCTGGTTTTCCATTTTTATGTAATTTTACTGCACCTTGGTGTAAAAATGACCTCAGCAAGGAAGTATTCATAACTGACATTTCTTGGTTCTTCTATCTCCAGTCTTGATAAATTCAAGAATCTTGTGTAGGTTACTTTACCCTTCTACCCCAACTTCCCCAGCTAGAAATTGGAAGTATTTACTCCTATTCTTTCTTTTGATGCAGTCATCTAAAAGCAAGTTCTCTGGCAGAAAGACTGTCTGCAATAGCTTGCACAACAGGAACATCACCTTAATTGCAATTCCAAAGCTGTGCAAATCCCATCTCACTCTTGACCTTAGTCTATGACTGTTATTAAAACTACATATTAAATAAATTTCAAATATCTACAAATACAAACGGGAAACTAAATCCCACTAAAATTTAAATGACAAGCCAAGGGAAAAGTCGGTTAATTTCTAAAACCTATGTTTTAATATTGCCACGTGGAAGTCACAGCACAGGTGAGCACATCTGAAATGGATGCAAAACACCAGTGGACAGAAGCAGGAGAGGCAGAGCCAGCAGACTGGAACTTCAGCATTCCTAAGTGATTAATAGTGACCATGAAGATTAAAGTGACCTCACTGCTCAAATGGAGACAAGGATAGAAAACACAGGGTGTTTGAAAGCCAACACTTCCCTGTGAGTAATAACAGCCATTAAAGTTTTAAATGATCCCTGCATCTCATTGGAGTTTGCCCTCTATGTGGAATTTTTCACATTTGAAAAGTAAACCATTAAAGAATAAGAAAGTGTTCAGATATCATCAGCTAGTTCCAGACTAATAATATATAATTATGAAATATAATTATTATACTGATCTCATCAGCTTCTATTTTCAGCTACAACCAGTTAAGTTGAAACCATTCCCTCACTGGAGCTGTGTTACAGTATATCCACTCATCTCTCAGCTGGGATTTGTTCCAGCTTTCCACCTGTCTCACTATCGTTCACATTATCATTTCTGAAATATAAGCATACTCTGATCCCCAGAGCAGGTACAGATTTTCAAGCACAAAAGGACCTAATTACTGCTCCCAAGCACCAGTTCATTTATGCAGGCATTCGGTCCCCAGGTTACTAAGAGATGAAAGAGCAGATGGCCCCCTAGGATGAAGCAGAAGATGAAATTACAGGCAACTTTCTTTGCTATACCATCACTTAATCTGAGACTAAGGAAAGTGTAAGGCAATGTGATAAACTGCTGAATACACACACTTTTAGGCTGTCTACTGTAGCCAAGATGAACCTGCCTGACAAGCAAACACTCTGTACCAGTAATCGACCGATCTCAAATAAACAGTCAGCATTGATAAAGCTCAAAATAAAACCCCACAACCTCAGCCCGCTAAAAAAACAGGGTTGGGGCACGGTGACTGCGTAACTTCTGGGTCATTTTTGTCCAAGATAAAGATCCCTTTCCCTCCCTTTGCAGTTCTCCAAGCCCAGCACAAACAACGCCGTACACCTTCCCTGCAAGTTTCCCAGCCGGGCTGGGAGCACAGGGAGCCCTGGGAGAAGCTCAGCCACACAAGGAGCACGTCAGAAGAACCCTCTGTGGCTATAAAAAAGCTGGACTCGGATCCAACAGCCAGGTTTTTTCTTTCGGCTCTCTCCTGCTGTGGGCCCCAGCCCGTTTTCCACAGCACCGGGTATTTGGGCGCTTGGAGGGGATGGCTGTGACCCTTCCTCCTCCACAGGAAGGGACGACTGTTCCCTCCAGCATCGCTCCTCCACGGTGACATGAGCCCCAGCTCGGCTTCTGTGGCTGAAGCGGGGAGAGACTCTGCCATTCCCACTGGGATGGCCGGGTCCAAAGGCTCCCAGACCGCCTACGGCCAAGTCTGTCCCGGGAAGCTCAGCAGGGCCAGGACGGAAACCTGAGCTGTCCCACAGAAATTCCCACCGTGAAGTCACCCATCCCGGGGTGACCTGGCCTGCTCTCCCAGGGTTAACACAGGCCAGGGAGCGGCCCAGGAGGCAGTTCAGATGCAAATTCCCGATTCTCAGGGAGGGAAGTAAGAAAGGGAAGGAAGGGTTTAACTGCAAGGCCACGGTTCCTCTGCCAGCTGGCCCCAGGCCAAATGGCCTGCTCGGCTCATTAGTAGCCAGCAAGTCCTGCCGAGGCTGCTCACAACCACCTTCAGAATTAAGTCATAATTAAGACCAAAGGGAAGAAGGGAACACAAGGCTGCCCAGCGCACATCTTTTTGCTCGGTATCAGGATAACAAAGTTTGAGATTAATTGATACAGACTACACAAAGGAAATTCAGTGCCTGCTTCATACTCATTTATCTCTTAACCCATCTTTACCGTCACTCATAAAAGCTTCCCCCCTAAAAATCCGTCAGAGGAATCCGCTGTTGAATTTCAGCCCTCCAGCTATGCAGAGGGAGCATATGGGAGCTTGAGAGATGATATATGTTTTTAGTTTTCATTCTCAAGACCTATGGTTGGGCATTTTAAAATGCTGACTTGCTCAAGAAAATGCTGAAGTGGAATAGAAGTGGCAATGGAGGAATGCAAGTCCTTGACAAACACCACTCCCCTGCCCTCCTCCCCAAGCTATCCCAGTAACACAGGGACACAGGTAAACCTTGGAATTCATCTGTTGAAAGGACTCTGTCTGAAACACAAGATGCTTCCAGAAATGGACTGAATGGTTTCACTTGTTCTCAAGAGACTTGATAGATATCGTATGTGAGCTTGCTCTGAGTGGGTACTTTGTGTCCTGAACATTCCCAGCTCTGGAAAAGCTCAAGTCTTATTGGGGAGCAGAACTAAACCTCTTCAAGGAACCACTGCCACCCCACAGGTACCTCTCACTCTCTGTGGCAACTCAGAGCATCCTCAGAACTTCTTTTCCAGTGGCTGTGACACTTTAGTCATTCTCATTTTATAAATCTTGACATTTTCATCAGCAAATTCTCCAGTTTAGCCGTGCCTTGTGTCTGTGTGCAATCCTCTCAAAAAGGGAGTGATTTCTTACAGGAACCTTAGCATATTTTAAGTTATGTTAAAATAAGTCCCCACAAATACTGTCACACAATATTGCAGAGACCCTGAAGTCTAGTGAGGATAATGCAAGTAATGTACTGAAAAAGTTGTAGAGCCAACCAATTATCTGCAGGACTTAAAAAACTCCCCCCCGAACTTACTTTGCACTTGTATAGCAAGAGACATTTCAGGATGCATTCTGCTTTGGTGATCAGGAATGCACTTACAACTCCCACAAGTTTTTATAAACACCGAGCTTAGCTGAATCACAGGCCATGTGGGGTCTGATAATATCTGTTTTTATACACATCTGCTACGAGGAAATCTCAACTGGCAAAATTCCTACTGATACAAATGAATGAGGAGTCACAGATCTACATACAGAGGAATGTGGATTTACCCACTGCCACACACCAGCTTGTGATTCCACACATTTGTGTGGCACCCCGAATTTGGCCTGATAGCACAACTTGCTTTGTACACCTGCAACACGAAAGGAAGGAAAAAAAAAAACCCAAAGGCAAAGGCAAAGAAGATCCATGCACTGATTATACCAGGCACTGATGTTCTGCAGAGCCCTGTACTTGCAGACAAATTACAGCCATGTTCCTGAAGCACACACAGAAACATCTGTTCAATGACACTTCAGTGATGTGACTGGGGAGAAGGTCCTCCCCCCATGCCCCTCCAAAGTAAAACTAAACTGTATTGACTTTTTAAGTTAACAGGAGTCTCACCACGGACTTCAGCGAACTTTTGATCAGGCCCTACAGCACCATTTCTTATTTTACACCGCTACCGCACTTTAAAAGAAAATCTGTTTGGGGTCCTTCCAAGCAATCCTGTTCCTCCCAACACTTATGTCAGGTTGAAAGACTACTTTTTTCCTTTGTCCCTTGCACAGGCAGATTGACCAGTTCCCAAATTGCTCTAATTCCTCCATCCCGACCCCCGTTTGACCGCCACAGCTGCCCCCATGCTGAGATTTCTGAATACATCTTTGAATCCATCTTCCAGCCTCCAGCCTGGCAACAATGCTCCTTTCAATGCCCACCAGCACCTACCCAGCCCGCCCGCTCTCCAGCCCCGGCACATCCCGACCAGCTCCCACAAAGCCCGGGATTTACCAGCCGGGAGCCGGCCTCACGCTCCCAGCCGGAGTTCTCCGTGCCTGTGGATTTGGACACATGCTCCGGCGGTGAATGTTCCCAGGCTCCAGGCCAGCTTTGCTGGGATAACTCATCTCCCTGCGGCTCCCGGCAGAGCCGCCGCGCTCCCGACAA
>VXAD01003101.1:139774-219432 GCA_013399195.1 Dicrurus megarhynchus | reverse complement strand
AGGCGGGAGGAGGAGGGAGGAGGGGAAGGAGGAGCGGAGCAGCGCCACCGCCCGCCCGCCGAGCCCCGCTCGGGGAGCAGCCCCCTGGCACCGCCCCGGCCCCGCGCTGCCGCCGCGACCCCAGGTGCGACCCCCGCCAGGCCCCCGGGAGGCTGCGATCAGCGCAGCTGCTCAACACCCGCGGTAAAAGCTGCAAACCCCACATTTTTCCACCCGAGATTTGGGCTTTAAAGAGGTTTTGGGAGTGTTGCTGCTAACGCTAAGACGTCCCTTAGTTCGATGCTTACGAACCGCCACAGTTTGCCCCCGTGCTGCGATTTCTGAACACATCTTAGAATCCATCGCCCTCGTCCTTCCCACACAGGTAGGGAATTAAAGTAACTTTGAACTTTTATATCAGAAAGCTTTTGGCAAACATCCGCGGGATGTCCGCACGAAGCAGCCGCTCACCCCACACCCATCCCACGCTGCAGGAGAAATGCACTGTCCCAGCTGGAACACAGCTGAAAGATTAATATCGTAGAGTCATAGAAAGGCTTGGGTTGGAACGGGCCTTAAGAATATCTCATTCCATCCCCTGCCGTGGGCAGAGACACCTTCCACTAGCCCAGGTTGCTCCAAGCCCTGTCCAGCCTGGCCTTGGACACTTCCAGGGCTGGGGCAGCCACAGCTTCTCTGGGCACCCTGTGCCAGGGCCTCCCCACCCTCATGGGGAAGAAATTCTTCCTGATATCTGATCTAAATGTACTCTCTGTCAGTTTAAAGATGTTCCCCTTGTCCTGTCACTCTCTGCCCATTTTGAAAGTCACTCTCCCTCTTTTTTTATAAGCCCCACTTAAGTATTGGAAGGGGCTCTAAGGTCTCCCTGGAGCCTTCTCCTCTCCTGGCTGAACAACCACAGCTTTCTCAGCACCTCTTGTTTGAAGACAGGGAATACAGTGAAGATTTTCCCTGTACTTCATTGACTCACCCACCACGGAAATGATCCCGTGAACAGACCAATGGCATTTTAGCATAAAAATACATAAAACATATTCCAGCAATTAAAAGTATTGGGTCACGATCTTGAAAGGGGCATAGTGATCACAGCTCTCTTAGAAGTTAATAGGATTTGGGCATGCTAAACCCTTTTAAAGATGAAATCTCTAATTAACTCTAAGGGCCCCGTCACAGCGTATTTGGGTTTTACTGTGGGTAGGAAGTTTTTCCAAGGTGGACAGACCCACTTAGAGCAGGTGCTACTGTTGGCTATGTGCTTGCAACACTTTAAAAAGAGGAAACCTTTAGCAAGCAAACAATTGTTTAATTATCCATAATCTCATTGTGAATTGCTTGCATCCAGGTGGTGTATATATATATAATTATACACACACACACACACGTAGAGAGTTAATGTTCTCTTCTTTTCTTATAGAACTTAATTTATCACACATACCAAATTACGTTGTTTCAGTTTCCTGATCAGATGACTTCCCAAAAGCTATCACAAAAAGGATCATCCTAGGAAACTTCGATAAAGAATCTCTAGGGGTCATAGAATCATCTGCACTAAAATTTGAGAAACTCTCTCGATTTGTATGCATCTTCCTGAACAATTAGTGCAAATATGTCCCTCCTGTTTGCCCTTTGCGGTGCCTTTATAATTGTCCTTCTAGAATGATACATTAATGAGGCTTTTCTTTCATGGTTAGTTTGCCACATGTTGCTTTTATGCTTGGATTCATTAACCAAATAGAAGGAGCAGCTTTGCAGCCTGTGCGAGGTGATTAGAGTTTCGCAGGAGCCAGCCCAATCCACACGCACGGAATTCCGCTGCCGCCCACAGGACCGCTCACATTTGGAGGGTGGGGACTAATGCTGCCGAATTATATTTGGTGTGGAGGGCTGGAAGCCGGCTTTTTCCATCCACTGGACCCTCAAGCTGGGTCACAGTCCTTCTGATTTTACGATATTACAGCAGAAATACGCCCCTCCTGTGCCTGTCTTTGCCAGAACTCCGACTGTGTTTTTAGCCCGTGCAGCTCTTGATGTCCTCAGTGAAATCTAAACTACCTTCAGCTCTTTTCAGACTCCTCCCTTCTTTATATTTTGTGAGCAGCGTCAGAGCCGTAACGATTTGCTGGGGGCAAATGCAATGCCTCCAGCAGCATCCCAAAGCCAGTAATTTGCTCTCCAAAGAGACGTTCCCTTGCTCACACAACTCCCTGTGCTGGCTGGCTGCTGTGGAACACAAAAAAGGGAGAGCAGCAGATGCCTGAAACATGAGATGTTCTTCCATGCAGAAGAGAAAGGAGTCAGGGCAGCTTAATCTCTCACTCCCAGTCACACACAGCGTGGGGCAAAGTTTGGAGAGCTCAATTTGTGACAATTTGTGTCATTCCAACACCTATAAATGTGCATGACTTTATGTGCACGTACAAAGAAATCTGTATGCATTCTGACTTCTTTATTAGTGGCCAAAAGTATATCCTGTGGGGTTTTTTTTAAGCCCAGACTCCATCCTGCTGTGACAGGACAATGAACCACTCTGTGGTGAAATATTTTAGCTTTGAGGAAGAAACGGCTTTTTGCAGATGTAAGTCCCACAGAAATCAGTTTAAGGCGTTTGTTTCAGCCTCCTCTAAATATCTACACCAAATGAGAAGATTCCAGCTGCGACAACTGTCTCTGGCAGAGGCATAATCCCTCGGTTTGGCAGGTGACAAATTCTTTCTGAGGCAGATTTCTTCTAAATTAGACTTGTTTCCCACATTGTAGAAAACAGAGGTTCCATCCTGCTGATGTAAATTGTCTCATGTATAGATTGATGCAGATCCATCTCCTTTCACTTGCTTCTTTGCCTCTAAGAATTCAAATCCATCCAATTATTTTCCCAGCAGTTGAGTGAACCACTGTTGCCAGCTCTTCCATTAAAGTCTTGGAGACTGGATTTTTTTATTCCATCTAGCTATCTATACTGTGCCCAGGGAATTGAAGTGCTGCCCAACACTATGCTTTTTAAGCAGCCAGCTACCTCAAAATTCCTTAAATTAGATTGGCCCAAATACGACTTCCTGTGGCTACAAACCGCATACCAGTTTATGGGTTACGTACACATAGACCAATTTGCATTGATGCTTTATTATAGAATAGCCAGTGTTTGAAATTTATCAGAAGAGGCACTGAGACAGATGGAGCTGGTAAGCCAGACCTGGGACATTTGGCATTAGGCAAAGCATATTCTCATTGGAAGTCAGAGATATTTCTAGTAAAGCAGTCCAAGGTGCTTTTGACAGCAGTACCTCGAATCCATGTCCCTTATACAGTCTATAAAAGCTCTGGACACTGCAGATGGATAACGTATTCCTTGCTTTGGAGCCTTTAGAAGAAGGAACCGTGAAAGGAATACATGTATGTTTCATTTAAAGGGTTTAAAGCGGCGCCTTTGGCCGTGGCTGGGGAGGGGGGTAGGAACGGAGCGGAGGCGGAACGGTCGGGGCGGCGCGGCAGTTTCCGGGAAACGCTGTGGCGCGCGGCGCCGCCCGGAGTGAAGCCGCGTTGCACACAGGCGGGAGAGCATGGAGCCGGCGGCCGGGCCGGGCCGGGGGGACATTAGCCCGGCCCCGGGGGGCGAGCGAGGCACCGACCCGGGCCAGGGCTCCTCCGCGGCCGGGCGGGCCCCGGGGGCACAGGGCAGCTGGTCGGGGGCGGCTGGCGGCAACTGGATCACGACTCACCCCACGGTAGGCCGGGCCGGGGGTCCCTTGGTCTCGCGGGGGTCCCGCTCTCCCGCCCGGACCCCGCAGGATTCCCCCCTCGGATCTCTCGAGGTGCACGTGGGGTCCTCCCCAGGAGGGCTCTGGGGGACGTGCCAATATAATCTATTATATCGAGCCCGTGGGGTAGTTGGGGAATGCCACTGTTAGCAGGGGCGGAGGTTGTAAATCGTGGAATCCCAGCTGGGAAACGTGAATGCCCTAAACTTCGACTCCATCTTAATTTTTACCACACCGAAAGCATGGAGGTGTTTAATTTGGCCATCGTCTTATGTTGACGTGCTGCAGCAAAAATAGGTAAAATTATTTACCCCAAAATAGGTAAAATTCCACAAAGCTCGAGCTGTTCCAGAAATAGTTATGATTGCTCTTGTATTTGTTTATTTGGCTTGCTTTTTTTAAGTGCTAAAATATGGGGAATGCGTAAAAAGGAGCTTTTGAGATACTGTCAGAAAACAAGTCCTGCTTTTTGATTGCCTTATAACTGGTGTGAGATTCCAGTGTCTCTGCTGGCTGTAGAGATGCTGTGTGCATTCCTGTATAAGCTGTGCTTTCTTTCACCAACGTTCCTCTTTGGGTCTCAGTTCACAGAAATGATGTCACTTGATGTATCTGACAGCACTCAAGTCTACGCTGCCTTTCTGGTGTACCTGGACCTCTTAGAAGGTAAATCAAGGAAGTGACTGTATCCCAAAAAATGTCTTTGCCCTTAGGAGCTGTTAAATTAATTGTTTGCACTGGGACAGGACCTTTCCTACAAAGTCCTTGGTGCCCATTTTGAGACTTTTTGTGCTGAAAGTTTCTATGCTCTGCCTCCCTGGAGCCTGTGCAAAGATGAGGGACCATTTCATCCAGCAGTTCCGGGTGCAGGTGTTCCAGGCCAAAGGCAGTCAGCACGGAAAAAAGAGCAAAAGAGGAGTAGGGGAACAAAAAGGAATGTAGAAAGGTGAAGTGACAAGTTCAGTGATTGAGCTTGTGATAGTCCTCACTTGTAGATTAATGTGAAGTTACTCAATCACAGTGTTTCACCAAAGTCACCATTTAGCAAATGGCTGCTGTGTGCTGGCCTGTTTTCTGGAAAGGGAGGCGATTCCTCTAGCAAAGAAGATCATTTGCAAGTGTGGTAGCAGTAATTTATAACCATTATAGTAATATTATATAACAATATAGTAATTTTTAACAAACGATAGGTGTTGTGCTTAGGGCCATGGCTTGGTGGAGAACCTGGCAGTGCCCAGGTCAGCGGTGGGACTCAATGATCTTAGAGGGCTTTTCCAGCCAAAAATGATCCTGTGAAATCCAGTGTAGTCTTCTGGTGTCTACTCAGAGTGAGGCAGAGTTGTGTGGTATATAAACTTCTGCCTGGCTTCTTCCAGGTTGGCTTTATTGAAAAGGGACTGTGAGTAGGCAGCCAGCCAGCCTAAGAAAAATATTTCAGTTTTGCTTGGAGCCTCGTGCTTCTCAAGGTCAGGGAAGGGAGGGATTTTACAGTCCAGAAATTGCTGTGTCTGTTGCTGTTACACCTCTGAAGAAAATACCGTAATAGTCTTTAAAAGAAGATTTCTCTAGTTCTGTGGCAAAAGCTTCAGCCTTATTCCTTCAAGCAGGAGGTTAGAACTGTGTGTTATCATTAACCATGCTTTTAGCACCTGTTCCTTCACAGTTCAGGGTGCTGCTGAAGTCCAAATTTGGGTTACAGTGCTACAGATGACTAAAGCTGCATGGTTTTGTCTTCTTTTTGCCTTTTGAAGGGGAGCTTTGTCAGACAGATCCCTGCTCACCATCTATCAGTGCAGCTCTGGAGCCAGCAGTCTGGTCCTGCTCCCTGGGTTTCTTTAGCAGGATTGCTTCTCAGGAGGGGAATTTGGCAGATGAGTAGAGTTTTCCTGTGGGGAGAGGGAGAGAAAACAAAACCTCAGATGTTAACTTAAATACTGCATTTGTTATTTGACTGATTAAAACTTGTGTTTTGTGTTCTGCCCCTCTTATCCCCGACTCATGTTTCTAGGGAGGAACTGGCATGAGGTGAAGCCCGTGGGAGTGGCAGAGCTGCAGCTGGTGTGTTTGCATGCCCGTGCCAGGGAGCAGGAGGGGCTCCAGGTGATGGTGCCAGTGCCTGCACACATCCTGATCAGCCACGAGAGGTGAGGGTGTGCTCACTGCTTGTCTCGGGTTTCCACTGACAGAAAATGGAGCACAGATACATTTTACAGGCTGGTGATGGCTCGGTCAAGAGGGGAAGGAGGAGGAAATAGAGGAATATCAGAGGAAAGCAGCCTCTCAGCCTGTAAGCAGAGTCATTTTGGGTGCTGCAGACACACAGGCAGCTTGGCACGTTAAGGAAATCTCAACTTTGCATCAGTCTCTGCCTCTCCCTGTCTGGAAGTGGTTCTTGGAGGTCAGCTTCCCGCAGCAACTGATGCCCACTGATAAAACACTTCCTGTTGTCTGGAGTTGCGTATGTGCTAGGAGATAACAGTGGACACCAAAGTATGTGTTTGAGAGACGAGGTTAGAACACAAGACCTTCACAGCTTATGTTTTGAACATTCTTGTGCTGATTTTGTAGTCTGGGAAATGTAGCGATGCTTCCTGAGTTGCTGGACTTGAAAGGACCTAAGAGGAAAGAAATCTTCTCAGAGCTGCCTAAGAATCAGCTTTTTTTTATTGTCAAATTTGTGGATAAGCCTTGTGTGGTTTGGTTTGCTTTTGCTTTGAAACTATAATTTGATTACTTTGAAGAGTTAACTCCTTTTACTTTAGATCTAGAGTCTCACATGCCTGTGATTTTCAACTTAATTTCCTCACACATGCGAGAGCAATTCTTGAAGCAGAAGACAGCACAGCCATGAATTTGTTACATTACAGGTATTTGCAGCCTAGAAAGCTTCCACTTCAGTAGTTCTACAGTCTATTTTAACTGGCCCCTAGAGCAGCCTCAGACACACAGTATGATTTACTCTCTGATAAAGGCTGCCTTCTCTGACTGGTATTTGCCATGATGACTCCAAAGACCTGGGCTATTTCAGCTACATCATATGGTTGTACATTTTTCAGTTTCTTCTGTTCCCACTCCTGCTAGGAGCTGGCTCAGGGCTGACTTTACAAATCTTACCATTTTTTGCTGCTTCCTCTTGCTCTGTGGGCAGCAGCCTGACACAGTGGTAGGTAGCTAGTTAATTGCAGTTATGAGATGTGTGCGTGCACTTTAGGAGTGATGTTTTTGCTTTTTATTTTGGGTTTTAGAAGTGACAGATCGATGTCTTGCTAAGAGACTTTTATCATCGTTTTGCTGTTTGTTGGGTGAGGGGGAAGAAAATGATTTACTAGATATCGATGTGGTTTAGTACTGTTTTTGTGCTGAAAAAAATATTATATTTGCAGGTATTGGTCAATCACTCCTGTGGGCTTGGTGCTGCAGAGAAATGTGATGTGGTCTCCACAGCAAGCAGGAGATATGTGTGTGTGTGAGTGAAAGGGACATGCTGCAACTCTCAGCTCAGACAGGATTTTAGGTGGGAATAGAAGGCAGCCAGTGAGGATGTGGGATCTTTGAGGAATTCCACCTACGTGCTGAGATGTTGTGCTTGGTTAATTTAGTGTGTTTCCACCTGGGCTGAAAACTTGGATTCCTGGCATTGGGTCAAGGCCAGGAGTATGTTCTGATTGACTTTTGATGACAGATATTCCACTGCATGCATGTCCTATCTTTTACTGTGTCATTGGAGCTTTTCACGGGGAGCCTCTGCACTTGTTTGTTCTGTGGTGATGCTGTTTGCTCTGCCTCTGGCACCAGAGTGTCTGGAATCCAGTACTGGAAGGACGTGTAGTGGAGAGGCAAAAGAGTGAATGCATCACATTGATTAAAAGTACAGTTTGTGACTAGGGTTTGCTGCAGAGCAACTACATAGGGTGTGCTGTCACTAAAATGAGCTGAATCCCAGGCTGCAGTGCCAGGTGCATCCATAAAGGCCTGTATGTGTTCAATATCCATGGATGTTGTCAGGCTGGGAGGTTGTATTTGTGTACAGCACTTGTGTTTGTGGTGTTGAACGTGCATCTGCATTTTGTTCAAAGCAGCACTTTGGGGTTTTGTGTTACCTGCTAAAAGCAGGGGAGGAGGTATGAGTACAAGTGAATGCAGCTCAGTTAGTGTTGAAAATAAGCCCTTGGAGGGATTTGGGAAGGTGAAAATGTTCTGTCTATTTCTGGACCTGGAATTGTGCTAACTGCAAAAGAAGCCAGTAACAGCAGCATTTATGGGCAGCACTTCCTTGTTTAACCAGTAAGGCCTGGGTGGGGTTTGGAAGTGACACCTTGAAATCAGACTTCCATCTTCATTCTGCTCTATGTTTTTCTTACTGGTAGAAGGAAGAAAGTGATTCATTAGAAAATAATGGGTTTTAGTACTATGGATGTAAAAAAGATCTCACATTTGCAAATACTAGTCAGTCACTCTTGGGGGCTCTGTCTTCCAGAGAAATACAGGGGTGGTTCTCTTCTTCAAATCCACATCAGCCAAGCTCTGCCCTTCCCAGGTGTCTCATGAAGTTCCCTACTTGGCTGCCACTGAGAAGTGTGTCCTTAAAAGGCCACAGGAAAGTTGTTGTGGAAATTACCAGCAGGACACCTAGGCAAGTGACAAATATGAGTGCCCTACAAAAAATCTATTCAATGTTTTTTAGCCTATTACAAGATTTCATCATGTCCGGTTTGATCATGACAGTTAAGTGCTGAAGGCAAAAGCTGTTCTGCTTCCTAAGCTCACTGTCCACTTCTGCAGAGCTGGGTGGAGCTGCTCATCCAGCCCTGGCAGGGTAGGAACCCACTGAACTACAGAATTATGGGCTCTGAAGCAAAGAGTAAATGATCTTACACAGCCTTGAGAAGTGGCTTTGTGCTCTGTGTGTTCTTCAGATGAAGATTGCTGAATCTTCTGTGAGCGAAGCCCTGGGGAATACGAAGCAATGTCTGTCTGTCTTGGCCCGCTCTGACCCACACGCAGCTGGCTGAGGCTTGGAGAGCCTCTGAATTCAGCAGGGACTCATGCTTGCAGGAGGAGTTTGTAGGTGCACTGGCTGAGGTGTGTTTGCTGCTCACTACAACACCTTAGTGCACACCAAGTACCTCGTTGTCAGTACATTCCAGAACCGTGGCTCCCCAGAGTGGAGGAAGCAGCCAAATCCTGGGAGTGCTGCTTCAGAGCTGGCAGAAGTGACTTGCATAAGCCAAGCTCAGCAAGTTAGGAGAGCTCACAGTGTTGACAGCTGGATTTTTTAGATAGCCTGGAAAGCCTTGATCCTTCAAGTACCAGGGAGTTAGGTCCCAGATCTAATAGAATTGGGCACTGTCTGTCCTAGACAAATAACCCTGTCTAAGCAAAATGTTTCAGATAAGCTGTCAGATTAAATGACACGTCACTGCTCTGTTTGTATTTTGCGTGCAAGGGTTGGAAATGAAGGATGAAGTTGCCTGAGGTCGTGGAGACCTGCAAAGTTTGGGAAAGGCTTGTTCTGTTAAAATGCTAACTTACTTTACAAAAAAGCAATACGTAAATGTTTTGTTTTAAAGCTGATAAGTGTCCTGAGAAGGAAGTCTGAGGACTGGAATTTACTGTCTTCAAAGTCTGTAGATTGTGAAATAAATCTTGCTATAAACTGAAAAATCCTGTTATTTTAAAGCACTGGAAGTGTGACGTGCATCTTGTGTCCTCTTCACAGTTTTGTCAGTAACTCCCTTGCTATAAGCATAATTTACTCATACAGTAAATCACACATTGAAAATGTAGTTAGTGGCTCCTAAATGCAAGTTCTTTATTAGTATTTTTAATTTAATTATTTTAATTTAATATTTTAAATAAAACTGATGCAGCTCCCACAGCAGAGTTGGTTATGCAGTGCTGTGATTGAACATCCAGTAGGGACTCAATCCTCTAGAACTTTGCTGAACTTTGATACCTCCCTTTTGCATGGTTTGTCTTGTTTTCTTCTTGAACTTCCATGGAAAAAGATCTTTATATTCCTCGGGGTTTCAATTCCTTCTCCTGACAAGTGTGGCACGTGGTGTTTTATTTGCATTTATTTTTTTCTTTCCATTAAAAAAAAATGAGTTTCTTCTAGCATCCCCTGTCCGTGTGTTTTGGGAACAAGTCCCAAGGAATAGTGGTGTGTATTTACACCTTCTCCCAGCCCCACGTGCTCCTTCCCACATATTTCAAGGCACTGGGTCAATGCTGCTGCCTGCCCTGCAGCAGGGTCTGGGGCAGCATTCCTGATGGTGAACTGCGCTAAAGTTTGCATTGCTGGCTAAATCCAAGGAACTGTGCTCTCTGGGAGGTTCCTGTGCCATGGTGCTGACCCAGGCTGGGACAATGGCATGCTCCAGTGCCTGGGGTAATGATCCCTGCAGTGGCACAGAGACCAACTTGTGTGCACTCTGCAGCCCTGCCTGGCGAGCAGGGGAGGGAGCTGTTCTGGCTGGCCAAGCCTGCAAGGAATTATTCATCCAAGTATAAAGGGCAGATTGAAAGCCTTTGGCTTTTATGGGATGGAAGGCAGTAGTTCCATTTCAGCTCAATGGAGCTCTATGCAACCTCCATAAAACTGCTCTGAGCTTGCAGAGTGACGCTGCTTCTCACAGGCATTGCATGGGATGTGTCTCTGAAATGCTCTTTTGTTCATCACAGAACTTGCTGCTTGAATTCTTTCCTGTGTGATTCTGCCCTTGGTTGGTTTTTGCAGAGTCAGTTGAAATCTCAGGGTCACCAGCTGTACACCTGGTTCTTTCTTCCAGAGAAAAGGGCAGTGTTATTTTCTTGGGAGCAGATATTGGTAAACACAGCACAGATTTCTGATGGGTGTTGAGGGCCTACTTAGTGCAAAATTAAGGTGGGGGAAGGATGCAACATTCCCCTCTGCTCTCTCAATGGATTTGTGTGGATTTTCTTGTTTTGTTTTGGGATTTGTTTTATTTTAAAGATATTAATTGCCACAGTAATAGAAGACCAGGTCAATTCACTGCCATCATTAAGTTTGAATGCAGCAGTAAGGACAGATGCAGGATGACATTGCTAGTGCTGTTCCCTTAGCTGCAGTGCTTCTTGCACAATGTTAATTTAGCTAAACCTGCTGCTATGACTAATTCTTCGGTAGAAAAAAGCAATCCCTACTGACTCTAGTCTGTAGATAACTAGAAAGCCTTTTCTAAGCCATTTTTCTAATCCAAAATGTTTTAGAAATGCCAGCTCTTTGGATAACTGTGTGTTTGAGGTGAAGTCCTTTGCATCTCCTGGATCATGAGGTGAATGTGAGTTTGCTTCCTGGGTGGAAAATGAGGGCTTTGTCCTGCTTGCATTTGGCCTGGTGGGAGCAGATCTGGATTTGAGTGAACATGCAGGCACCATCAGGTTTTAGAACTGGGCTTTCAAATTACACTGGAAACTTTGCACTGCGTGATCTCCAACAAATGAGAATTCTTATAAAAAATACTTGGTCTTAGTCTACGTAAGTGCCTTCTATAAAACTTAAAGGGTGTTTCTTGTGGTGTCTGTATTCCCCTAACTTCAGTTATTTTTCTTTCACAATGCCTTTGTTCAAGAGGTACCTTTTTTGTGTGGGATGCCTAAAGCTTCTGTGCTGCCTGTTTTAACAGTCCCTGCCTTTTCATCCTGTGGAGAGGGAGAGGAGTGGAAGGAGTAGTTGCAGGGTATTTTAGCTGAGATTTCTCACTTGGCATGCAGCAGCAGATTTGATTGTTCTGTGCACCCTCCTGGGGCTCTAGATGGTTTTTTTTACCAGGCAGTCATTGGTATAAGTCCCAAGTAGGTGGCATGGGTAAGGTTGTCTGCCCTCGATGTCCATTGCCAGGCTGAGCCTGTGGGTGAACATGTGCTCAGGTAATGGAGTGTTCTGTCTGCTGTCCTTGAGAGGTGACAAAGTGACACAGTGCATTCTTCCAGCACAGGCTTTACTTGAGACTGTAGTGAAAACGTGCTGAACTTCTACTCAGACCCTGCTGAACAGCAGGAACTGTTTCACAGCTGCACTTTTTCTTGTGTCAAGTCTCTCCATTCTGCTGAAAACTGGAAAACAGTGGAGTGGGCATGCTGGAATTCCTGTGGAAAAGGAGGAGCCAGAGAGAGCCAGTCCATGCCAAAGGCTTGACCCCACAGCGTCTGTGGGGCTCACACTGTTGGAGCACAGCTGGGGAACCATGCCCAGAGTGGTTGTGGACCCCTTGGTGTCAGTGTTCCATCAGTTATCAGGAGTTCCAGAGTGTGTCCTGACACACACCTGTGACCCAGGGGGAAAGGCTGCTCAGGGTGGTCGAGGCTGTTGGCATCTGCCAGGCTACTGGATGCACTGAATTCCTCTGTTCCACTGATGTTTGACACTTTCAGAAACATTAAATCCACTTTTTTTAAAGCAAATTCATCTTTTATAGTTGTCATCATCTGTATGGTTGTACTGGTCATTAAGGAACTTATTGGTAACCATTAACTGGGTGATTTAAATCAGCTGGCTCTGTTGGGGGGGTGTTAGCACATGGGCTTCTTGCCTAGGACTTCATTTCCATCATTGACTGCAGCTGTTGTGTGGGATGGGCAGGCTTAAGGGCTGTTTCCCTTGAAATAAAGGCTTCTTGCCTTGTTTAGGATGTCAAACGTGCATTCTTTGAATTTCAGAAGGCCAAGAACAACACTTCATGCTTTCTTTATTTTTCCATAGACAGCATTAGATGCATTAAAAGGATTACAAAAGCTATACCTTTCCTGCAGTATTTCATCTTCCTGCTCATGGCAGGCAGCAAGTGCAGTGAAATCAGAGGTTCTGTGGCTCCTTTGCAATGTCTGCTGGGGCAGAGGAACGTTGTGAGCAGGCTGGACACAGAGGCTGCTGGGGATGCCTTCAGGGGAGGAGGGCAAGGGATTGGCATCTGACACAGACTTCCTGAATTCCAAAGCTTATCCCTCCAAAAGATAGCCTCTCACCACTTTGCAGATGTGCTGCAGTGCACTGTGGCTCCTGGGGTATGCATGAATGAGAGCCCTTGTCTTGGGGCTGCCCGTGTGGAGGGAAGGGGCAAGATGAAAAGGGTGCATTTGCAGTTGTCATTCTTCATCTGTGGACAACAGAGTTAGCAGATCATCCTGATGCAATGGCATGTCTTTGTGCTCCTTACATAAATCCTGGAACTCTCGTCTCCTGAAAAGGAAGAAGAAATGCAAAGAAATATCATTAATCTGTTGTCAGGACCTGGCTGCTTTTGGGATCATGGGGCATCTTCGAAGTCCTAGTTGCTAAATGGGGGGAAATAAAGTTTCAGGTGTCTGTGCTTGGCAGTATAAGAAGAAATTATGAGTATCAGAAATGCAGATCTAAGGCCTCAGTGTTCCATCCCTGCCCCTAATAGACTATGAGGAAAACCAGTGACAGGTATTAAAGAAAATATGAAGGAGCTTCTGCCCTGGCTGACAGGTGAATCCAGGTCTCTGCCTGAGTCTGCTCCCAGATACAGCAATGTCCACACTCAACACAAGTTTGGTTTCTTTGGCTCCCAAAATATCTCTTCTGGGTAGCTGTGCCCTTTAATTTGGCATTTTATCATTAATTCTATATCGCATTCCCAGGAGAAAGAGAGATTAATGTCCACTGCTTCATGGATAGTTCTTTCCTCGTGGGGTCTCTGCCAGCAGTCTGGCTTCACCAACTTAGAGCTTTCTCCAGACACTTAGCTGCTGAGGGTGGTGAGGCCCTGGCACAGGGTGCCCAGAGAAGCTGTGCCAGCCCTATCCCTGGAAATGTCCAAAGCCAGCTTGGACAGGGCTTGGAGCAACCTGGGATAGTGGAAATATCCCTGCCCATGGATGAAACTGGATGAGCTTAAAGGTCCCCTCCAACCCAAATCATTTCATCATTCTGCATGTGACAGTTGGATTCTTGCTCTCTGCATCAGGAAGGGCATCTGTAATCTTTTCCCAAGCTCTTGTTCCCTGCCAGGGCTTTGGCAGGACATCGTGGTGCTGGGGGTACCCCTGCAGAGGGGCTGGAAGTGACAGGAGCTGAGGAGGTGCCGAGCACAGAGTAAGTTACCTGCCAAGTGAACCTGCAGACAGAGCCTGTTGAGGTGGTGATGAGCACAGGAGTAGATGTCCCATTGCCTGAAGGAGTCTCTTGCAGTGTCTCTCCTCTGCCAGTGGCCAGCACAGTCTTCTCTCACCGTATTTATTGTGTTGTTAGGAAATGTGCTGATGTGGAAGGGCTAGGATGGGGCTTTTCCCAGCCATGTTACCTCTGTTGCATGAAGTGACTGTGTTGTGTTGCCTTGCTGTGTGTCTGGGCCAGTGGTGCAGGCAGGAGGAAAGGCCCTCCTGAATTTACCAGGCTAGATTATGCACAGCTCAGAACACAGATGGATCCTTAAGAAGGTCATGGGCTTAACAGCGAGGCTTTCCAGGCTGCTGCTCATTCTCTGCCGCGTTCCATTTGGCTTTTATTAGAGGATCAGAGGGGTTCTGAGGGAAGATGATGATTGAAGTCTGAAAGCTGCTGCCTTCAGAGAGAGCCCTGTTTTCAGCTGCAATGCCCGGCCTCAGAGCTGCCTGTGCTCTGCTGGGTGAGCACCTTCATGAGGGTGCATGAAGCCAGGGCTGGTTTATCCTGGTGCACAGCTGAACTCCCCCTGGAATGTAACCTGTCCCAGCAATCTCAGAGGAGCCCTCTTGCCCCTGACCTGTGGGGGAAGGAGGAAGCTCCCTGTGGTAATGTTCTGTGGGAAGTGTTACTGTTCTGTCCCTGGGCACCGCACTCCTTCAGGACTTGCTCCCCAGTCGGACCAGGAATCCAGGGACTCCAGGGATCAGCGTTGTCCTGAGCTCTGAACCGAAAAGTAACTGGCATGTTACTCTTAAAATAAGCTAAACAGGAAAAGTTGCATAACTTTGTCTTGAGCTTTTAAGGAAGACATTATTTGTTCTGACTGTCCTGAAGAAGAACATTAGTTTTGTGGCTTCTAGTCTAGACAGGGAGGTAGAGAAACCTGGCTTGAGCTCCTGGGCCTTCCACAGTCTGGCAGAGACCTGTGGCACAGGGACTGGAAGACTTACCTCTGCAAATGGAACAAGTCTTAATTATTTAGTTCTCCAATTGAACACCAGGTGTTATTTAATTAGATTTCTTATTTAAGTCTACTGAAAACAGGGCCAGTAGAGATTGACATGCTAAGATTGTGGTGGATGAGGGATGGCTGAGGCACATGCACACGAGCACACCTAAGCAAAGCTTAGAGGCATGTGTTGAGCCATTTCCAGCAGAGATGTGTATAACTGATTCTGTTATTTTCTTTTGTTGCTTGATTACATGACTTTGGATTTTTATCAGAACAGATATTATGCTCACTTTAGTGCAGACAAGTTTGCAGAGTGAAAACAGGCTGAATAAAAATAGGAATGATGCCATTCTACCTTTGTGCCATTGTAGGTGGTTGTGGATTCCTTTCTAAGTGCTTTTTTTTTTTTCCTCTCCTAGGTTAAGGGAAATACTGAAGAAAGCCTCTCTCCCTCCAGAGGATCCGGACACTCTGCTGTCAGTTACCTTGGCCATAGTTGAGACAGACTCCACAATAGTCTACTATAAAATGACTGATGGCTTTGTAATGCCAGATCCTCCTGATGATACCGAAGATGTAGATAATAAACAGTGGAGGAAGAAAAGAAAGAAACTTTTCAAATGATTAGGACAGAGAAAACAAAACCTTTCTTGGACGCCTGTGCTCAAACCCAAACAAACGCAGGAACTGATGTATGTGAGTAAGTGGTGTGCTAAAGTCTGTCTTGGCATATCAAGGATGTGTTCAGGGGGAACAGAGGCTTGTGCAGCTGCACTGTGATGAAATGCCATTTGAGGTATGAAGTAGGTCATGCTTTGAGACAGATCAGTCCTGACTAATAAATATGCTTGGGAAGTGTTTGCAAAGCCTGTGTTTCCTCTCTATCTGGTCAGGTACATAACAGAATAAACACATCCTTACCCATACTGTAAATATTGGTTACAGGTAAGTCTGAAGGGCTTCTGGCAGGACTGAAGGGTTTTGTAGTTTACAGAGTGTCTTTGTCTTAGCCCTGTCAGAAGCACTCATGCTGCCCCCCAGGTTACATTTCTGAATGTTGCTTTCTTTCCTCTGCTTTTGGAGAAAATGCTTTTCCACAGAAATACCTTACTTTATTTTTTTCCCTGTAGAGGAAAAATGATTATAGCAGCACCAGAGGCAACTAAAACACCAAAGTATGTTACCATCTATGCTCTAAGTGCTCACTAGTTATCTGCTTCAGGCACCAGCTAGGTTTCTAAAGCCACTGTCATTCCTAGGATTTCTTTTATTATGTCTGTGGACATAGCTTCTGCATATTGAAAGTGATTGCCCAAGAAGTGCTTCAGCTCAGAGTTAAGAGGAAAAAACCTGACTTGTAGCTTCTTCTGCAGGAATTTTCCACCCCTTTTGCATGGAGATCTTCTCCAGGTTAAACTTAGAGTTCCTTGGCAATCAAATAACATCCCAGAGCAGCTTCTTGAGCACAGGATTGTCCGTGTGACAGCTGTGTGGCCAAGGATCACACATTCAGAAGGTGAAGCACAAGAGCTCTTTTTTTGCATGGGTAGAAGAATGGGAGAGAATCCAAGAAACCAAGCTGGAAATGAAAGACCATTTAAGCTTTGCTATCCCTGGGACTAGAGTGGGTGTTTCTATGGCTCTGGAGCTTGGTGCTAGTTTGGCCAAATGTGCTGGGAGGCAGAATGATCCCACAGGGAGTCCCGCCCACCCTTGGAGGAGGTTTGTCACTGTCACCCGGAGCTCTGCAGGACACCTTTATTCCATACAGCCAGGGGAGACTCGGTGTCTGTGGGCTTCAGTCATGGAGAAAAAGAGTTTTTCTTTGCCCTTCTCAGCATTGCTCCTGTCGTGGAGGAAACCATCATTTTACTGTGTTCTGACGCTGTCCTGCCTTGGAGGGGTCCCTGTATGCTGACTCCTGCCATGTGTGTGACCTTGATGTTGGTATTTCATGGGATCCATGGCTTATTCCATAAAGCAAATGTTACACCTGGCTAGGCTGCCTGCCACCAGGTAAATTGTCCTTGTTACAAGCTGGGAAGTACTTTAGCCCCTCAGGAAAAGAGCTGGTGGTTTGTGTGAAGGAGGCTGTAACAGATGCAGCATGTGGCAGATTTGTTATTTAAGCGACACATGCTTAACCCCAAAAGCAAATTCCTTTGCATTTGCTTCAGTTTCTGGGAAATACTGCCAGTTTGCAGTTTGCTGCGTGACTGGTGATTGGCTTTACCCTTCATTTTATCATTTCTGTGCACAGAAAGAGGTGCATAACTTGAGCCTCCTTTTCTATACACTGAAAACTGCTGACCCAGGCTTCACAAGTCAAGTTGGAGAAACTGTGTCCGAAGGCTTTGATTTCTGTTTCTCCTTGTGTCCCACTGAGAAATGATTATGTGGGCCTTTCTCCAGCCTCCTTAGATTGTGGTGGTTCTTTATTTCGGAGGAAAAAAAACCCACAAAAGAATAAATAACATCACAGCGCTCTTTGTCCCATAGGTATTACACTGTAAACACGGGGATGTTAAATAAGCTTGGAGCCAGCTGTGCTGTTCCTTTACATTCCACTGAAGTATTTCTCTCTGTCAAGTCAACAACACACAGACTGAAGCCTCTGGTCTTCCAGGCACTGAATAAAGATGGGAAGAGACTTCCCGTAGAAGCGTATCAGTTCAGAGCAGTGGTGCATTAACATTCCTGAATCCGTAGCATGCTGGTGCTGTGCCCAAAGTGTTTCAAGACTAACTCTGCTTCAAGTGTTGGTGAGACATCCATGGGAGCGTGAGCCATGACACTGCTGCCAATCCAGCACTTATTTCAGCCCAGAAGATTTTGCAGGCTCCATACTGCTATCTTTTAGAGGTTTTTTTAGGTTTTATTTGCCAAGCGCAGCTTGATGCGTTTTACTGAATGGCCCTGACCAACAGAAGGTGTTTTAAAATCTGGAGAGTATCATTTTGCAGTAGATTATTGTTCCAAGCCTTTCCTCTCTGCGGAGGGATGTTTGCATTGACGCTTCCCCACCGAGTTAAGAATGACAGAAAAGCAAAGGGCTGTTTTGGCCTGGCTTTGACAGTGAGACTCGGCGCCTGCTTACGTAAGGGAGCCTTTGCTTATGCAAACTGTGTCTCCTTGAGGCACTGCTGGCACCATCACCCACCTCTCCTGGATGCAGCCTGACTGCTTGCAGCGCACACAGAACATTTTATGCGAAGAAATGCCAGTGGAGAGGCAGGAGAGCCTTGTCAGGTCCATGAGGAGGAGCTGTGGTTGCCAGCTGTGGCCAAGAGAGCTCCCACAGCCCTCCCTGAGCCCACACTGAGCACGGGGGGCTGTTTGGGCAGTGGCTTCTCCTATGGGAGTCTCCCAGGTCTCTGTGGCTGTGTGTGCTCCGTGGCAGCACAGGGATCTCTGGCTCAGCATCCATCTCTGCTTCCTGGGCACGCTGGCACCCCAGCAGAGGCCAGGTAAAGGGGTGTCGCTTCCACATCCTAAGCACAATCCTGCCCCCTACAAAGTGGCCCTCAGCATCTCTACAACACACTTCTGCTTCTCAGAAATTACCAGAAGAAAAGTGTGGGCTCTTTTAACCCATGCTTGAGCTAGGCATGGTTTTCCACAGGTTCTCCTGCTGGGACACAACAGTGAGATATCAATAATATTGCTAAAGCTAAGCCATCTTAATTGTCCTCTTGTCTGTCAGCAAAAGGTTTTCTGTTTAATTTAAAACATTTTTTTCCAATAAAGAATCCATATGGATTTATTAATTGTCCTACTAGTATTGCAGATCTATAGGTATTAGATGTTTAATAGCTTGTCCAAGTAGTTTTTAGTAATCCAAATGCTATCAACTAGCCTGCAAGCCCTGTTCTACGTAAATGGGCTTCTTGTTAACCTCCTCTAGTCCTCCAGGGTTAGGACCTGAGGGAAGGCTGGAGATCAGGGAAAGGTTCTTCCCCCAGAGGGTGCTGGGCACTGCCCAGGCTCCCCAGGGAATGGGCACGGCCCCGAGGCTGCCAGAGCTCCAGGAGCGTTTGGACAGCGCTGCCAGGGATGCCCAGGGTGGGATTGTTGGGGTGTCCTGAGCCAGGGGTTGGACTGGATGATTGATCCCTGTGAATCCCTTCCCACTCAGGATATTTCACGCTTCTAAAAATAGCTGCAGCTGCACCTCATGTTTAAGAGTATCCAGGGAGCTGATGGCTTTTCCATTTCATTCCCTCATTTCTCAGATGCTCCCACTGAGACCCCAGATCCCCACCTGCAGCAGACCTGACTGAATTAATGATGCTCTGATTCCTGCTCAGCTCCGTGGTGGATGTTGTGTTTGCAGCACCTGACAGACAGAATTCATTGCCTGATGCCTCGTTAGTCATTCTTTGCACCCCCACCTGGCTACAAGTTTCTCCTCATGTATCTCGTCTGGCCATCAAGCTCTCAATGCCAAACTAGAATGGCTCTGCTCATCTTTTTCATTGCATTTTCCCCCCCCTCTTTCTCACTGCTCTAAGTTATCTCAGCAAATTTCTTACTATTGTTCACTGCCCTCTTGACCCACATTTCATACCCTTAGTTCCCCTCGTATTTATCTTTCCATGCTATCTGGAAACTCCTCTTTCTTTCTAAGCTTCCCATCTTCTGCTGGGGTGCCCGGGTGGTCTGTGAAGAGCCATCTGTGCCTTTCTCTGCTCTAATCCAGGTACCAACTGATCCTCTCAATTCCACCAGACCAATCCCATTTACCACTAAAAATTTGGGTAAATTCTGAAGCGAAGTCTTGTGAGCCCTGTGCCAATGCCCAGCCAGCACAGAATAATGGACTCACAGAATATCCTGAGCTGGAAGGGACCCACAGGGACCATCCAGCCCAACCCCTGGCCCTGCACAGACACCCCAACAATCCCCCCCTGGGCATCCCTGGGAGCGGTGTCCAAACGCTCCTGGAGCTCTGGCAGCCTCGGGGCCGTGCCCGTTCCCTGGGGAGCCTGGGCAGTGCCCAGCACCCTCTGGGGGAAGAACCTTTCCCTGATCTCCAGCCTGGCCCTGCCCTGGCCCAGCTCCAGCCATTCCCTGGGCCCTGTCACTGGTCACAGGGAGCAGAGATCAAAGGGCTCTCTCTCCTGGAGAGCGCTGCCTTCACGGGGCAGGGTGGCTGTCACCCCCCTCTCCATAATCCCAAACACCCCCATTACCATCCGGCGTGGATGTTCACCGGAGAAATCCGGCGGCAGAGCTGCTGGAGCTGCCGGTTGTGTCTGCACCAGAGGGCGCTTGGAGACTGCCAAGCCGGAGTCTTCCTCCTCTGGGAACGCTGGAGCTTTGCAGAACTCCCCCTACACGCCTCTCCTGCTTCTCCTAAACAAAAGGAGGGGGGAAAACCCCGTCAGCAGAAACACCTGCGATGGCAATTCTTCCTGCCTGAAGGAAATGGTATTACTTAAACCTTCCTGGAAAGGGGCTTTGGACAAGGGAATGTAGTGACAAGACACAGGGAATGGCTTCAAGCTGACAGAGGGCAGGGTTAGAGTGGGATATTGGGAAGGAATTGTTCCCTGTGAGGGTGGGCAGGCCCTGGCACAGGGTGCCCAGAGAAGCTGTGGCTGCCCCTGGATCCCTGGAAGTGTCCAAGGCCAGGTTGGACAGGGCTTGGAGCAGCCTGGGCTAGTGGAAGGTGTCCCTGCCCATGGCAGGGGTGGCACTGGATGAGCTTTAATGTCCCTTCCAGCCCAAACCATTCCATGATTCTGTGAGGATGATTCAATGAAGCAGCAGCCTGTGTGGAGGCTGTGAGAATGCAGATCACACAGGGGTACATACAGATAGACCAGTTGTTGCCCACTTCTCTATCTATTAGTAGAAACCCAAGATTTTGGGGTGTTTCAATCCCTCCTGACCATCTGGATCCTCCTCAGCAGATTTTTCCACCCCAGAGCTTGAGGCAGGGTGTGAAGCAAGGGCAGCCTTGCCAAAAGTCACAGCAAAACACCACAAAAGAGTCTTTTAGCCATCCAGCACATCTCCTCTGCTGCCTGCATGTCTTAGACATTGCAGCAGCCTCCGAGTGAACAGCCAGCTTGGCAGGCTTCTCGAGACCTACCCCACTCCTCACCTGTTCCCATTTAATTCCCCCTCATACAATTTAAAATTATATCCTCTGTGTTAGGAGCTGACCCCAGCACGATGGTAATGGCAGCTGCCCACCCACCTCCTGCCCAGAGCCTTGCAGTGCTCTTAGATTCAGACATGCACATTTTGAAAACCTAGAGTAAATATCCAGAGGGAAAATTACAGCTTGAAACTAGCCATAAAAGATCATGTTCACTATAAAGGAACATAAGATGACATAAATAATACAGTGTTGTACTAAAGAAGTGGCCGAGAGAGATGAGAAATACTCACTGTGCTTAAAAATATGTTACATTCTGCAGGAAATTGTAGAGCGAGAAAAGAAATTGGTCATTCTCCCAGGAAAATCTGATTTACTGAAAAAAAATCAAAATTGAAAGTAGAAGAAGAGTATTAAATCACTTGGAGTCCAGCATTTAAAATACATTGCTTATTTTCCTGAGAGGCAGGTTGCTGCTAGTCAGGCATTTATAATAATCCCTAGGAAGGGATGGGCTGAGCTGGTGCCCTGACCAAGGTATTTCTAAATCGAAATTATCCAAACAGTGATTCTAATTATGGGCAAAATGGGTTTAGAAATGAGAGAGTGTGAAAGATGAGAAAGTGCTTAGGAGAGAAATGAGTCGTAGATATCAAGGGAAGCATCAGGGTGGAAGGAGGTTACTTATGGACTTGTTCAAGGGTTGATCTTGGGTCTGGTATGGTTCGTGTTCTAATTGATGGTGGTGGACTAAACCTAAGCACAAAGTCAATAAAGTGGCAAGGCAGCAAAAAATATGGAAAAATATGGAAGGTCTGTGTTGTAAACTTTGGGTTCCAGATTAGGACGAATGGAAACCAGGCTTTGAACACACTGGCCACGCTTAGCAAAGGAGCACCACATAACAAGGCTGTGAGGGGACAATTCTAGGACCTCTCAGGCAAAACATTCCCAGCAGAGCTGTGTAGCCCAGCAGGTCCCAGCACTGAACAAGGCACCTGCCAGCCTTGGGCACCCAGGCTCCACCAGCCAGGCTGGGGCACGGCGGGTCCCCCCAGAAGAGAGGTGTGCAGGACCTGCTGCGGGGTCAGAGAGCACGGCCAGGACTTTTCACAGGCATCTGCTCATGCTCAAAGGGTTCTTCCCCACCTGGTCAAACTCAGTTCTCATGGAAGTGGAGGCACTGGGGTGGGGATAACACCGCAGTGAGGAGCACCAGTTCAGCCGAGGCTCAGCCGGTCCCTCAGCCATCAGAGGGTTACACACACACAGACCCTTTTCACCACGCTGGGAGTGAGGGAGAGCCACAGCAGGCTGCCTCTCACGGCGTGGAGGCTGTGTTGTGGTTACAGGTAGTTCTCCCAGGAAGGGGAACGTCTGGCTTAGATGAATAATCAGGTGAGTGATTTCCCTTTTTGTCTTGTATGTCCTGTTAAAGCTCTGTGTGAATGGCAAAGGTTTGCTGGGAGAGCTGAGAAAAAGGGTCAGGAGAGTATCTGCATCCAGGAATTTGGTTTTAAGACTACCTTGAGAAATACAGGCTGGGATCAGAGCTGGCTGGAAACAGTTTTAAAATGTGTCTTTTAAAACTCAGCTGTTAAAATGTGTTGTCAAAGTAATGCATTCAGTTAGAAGAGTTTTAGCAGAGCAAAGGGAATTTACATAGCATCACAAAAAAGTCAAAAACCTCTGGGTGGTAATTTCCCCAGCTCAGACTAATTCCCATCTGTCTTGTTCCCCAGCAGCATCTTTAATTGCTGGAGCCTCACAAAATGCCTGTGTGAGGAAAGGAAGATAATAATTAGCCAAGCTTTTTTTTCACCATTGTTGTGAGCCTGCAGGGACTGGTCTCTCCAACATTTGTTATTTGGTTGAATCATTTTGTTGTAGTGGGTTGATAGAAGGGAGAGCTGGGATGGAGGAAGGGTGTTGTGCTGTGCAGGATATCTCTAGGGTACTTCAGGGACGTGAATTTTGCGGGCACCTGTCAAAGAAATTCCACAAAATCACAGCTTTTTGGAACTGTGAAAGGAAAATCCCAATGTTATTGTAGGGCAGCTTGGGCTTTCAACAGGAAATCTGCTTTAAAGTGAAGGAGAGAAGATTTTGATGAGATGTTAGGAAGAACTGTTTCCCCGTGAGGGTGGGGAGGCCCTGGCACAGGGTGCCCAGAGAAGCTGTGGCTGCCCCTGGATCCCTGGAAGTGTCCAAGGCCAGGTTGGACGGGGCTTGGAGCAGCCTGGGCTAGTGGAAGGTGTCCCTGCCCATGGCAGGGGGTGGAACGGGATGGGCTTTAAGGTCCCTTCCAACCCAAACCATTGTGGGATTGTGTTATTGTAGGAAAAATGCTGAGAAGACCTGAAACGGAACAAATCCAGCAGAAAAGCAGAGTGGAGCAGTGGGTGGAGTCCATCTCTGCTGCTGCCCCTCTCCACCTGCAGCTCCCAGGGAGGGTTTGGTACGGCCTGAGCAGCCAAGCAGCTTTGAAGTGCTGGTTTTCATCCCTGGGGTCCTGCCAGAGACACAGACTTCCTGTAACAGAAACATGGAATCATTTACACTGGAAAATCCCTCTAAGGTCACTGAAATCAACCATCCCCCACCACTGGCAAGGCCAGCACTAACCCACATCCCCGAGTGCCACATCTACAAGGC
This sequence comes from Dicrurus megarhynchus, assembly GCA_013399195.1. Classification (NCBI taxonomy): domain Eukaryota; kingdom Metazoa; phylum Chordata; class Aves; order Passeriformes; family Dicruridae; genus Dicrurus; species Dicrurus megarhynchus. The sequence goes on along the minus strand of VXAD01003101.1, from coordinate 195,811 downwards.
TTTTAGATCCCTCCAGGGATGGGGACTTCACCCCTGCCCTGGGCAGTTGTGCCAGGCTGGACAACCATTTGGATGAAGAAATTTTTCCTAATATCCAATCTAAACCTCGCCTGGTACAACTGTGGTGGCCGTAAGAGCAGGTCTGTCTCCCCAAGCAAGGTCCTCCTTGGGTTTGGTATCACAGTACAGGAGAGAATTTGGGTCTGTTATGGGAAATTTCAGGGTTGCAAAGTCTGGCACTAGGAGATCCCAGAATTCAGGCTGCTTGTGCATCCTGAACTTGGTCTTCTTGTCATCTTGGACTTGATCTTGTGGATAAGCATTAAAAAGTCCTTTGTTACGGTTTTCAATACTTATTTTTCCATTTGTAAATGTGGAGTCACTCCAAAGTGTGTTTCTTCTCCTTCTCATCAGCATGTTCCTTTATAAGTTATTAATCAAAGGGTGTCTGGACGTGGCACTGAATACAGAAGTCCTGCCTTTGGGATGCTTCACCAGAATCTCAAAGAAAGCACAAATATTAGTGAGCTGCCAGCTCTGTAATCCTGTGTAATTAGATGAGGAAATTAGACAGGGGTGATGCTGCTTCCTTTTGCAGCCAGAGATCTGAGGATCACAGATTAAGACTGTAAGTGTCTACTAATTTCCAGTGTTCAGTTTCAGATAATGAGAGCTTAACTTTTTAATTTGATTTAATTTAATTGCTCATGCCTCACAATTCTACTGCCCTTCACTGGTTCAACCTGCTGTGGAAGCAGTAGCTAAACTGCTAAAGTAGCTAAAGTCTTCACACCTTGAAGAAAACTTCACTCTAGGAGGCTGAACTGGCATCTAAGGAGGAGAAGAGACCACGTCAGGGATACGGCGTGGTCCTGAGGGTCCTCAAGTCCACCTGGAAATAAACACATCACAACGAAAAAGCCCTGCACCTCCTTATTTTCATTTCATCTCAGAGATAAATCTTGTGCATTAAGCAATGTTAAGACAGCTACAAGTCCCAGTCTCCTGGCCAGGGCTCAGCACAGCTCCCGACACTTGGTGTTCCTGGGCTGGGGAGCTGGGCTCTGGCTGAATGTTGCCTCTCTCAGCACTTGGCCCCTGAGCCCACCAAACTGGCAAAAACATCTATTTTTTTTCCCCCTTGGATTGTTTTTCTACCAATCTATTCAAATCTTAGTGGGTTTTCTGTTGGATTTACTGTGCCCTTCCCAGAGAGTGGCTGCTCTGGGACTGGTGTGCAGTTTTAGAATCACAGCATCACAGCATGGTTTGGGTGGGAAGGGACCTTTAAAGGTCACCCAGCCCAACCCCTGCCATGAGCAGGGACATCTTCCACTGTAACTTCATACATGGCCGATTGGATTTGAGTTCTGAGCCCTGGGCTCCCCCCTGTTGGTGATGTGCACTGCTGTGATACACATCTAGACACACATAAACCCTGCTCTTCAATACCTCCCACAGCAGCAAGCTGCTCCTCTTTGCTCAGAGCCTCCAGATGGTGCTGAAATCCTCAGAGCTTTGGGCCTTTATTTGTTTGTTTATTTTTAGATAACTTCCCACACTTAGGCCCTCGTCAGGATGCCTCAGCCTTTCCATTCACCAAACAATGTCACTTTTTTAGTTCATTTTGTCCTCACTGCCGGCCCCCTTCCCAAGCAGGTCTGCGATGAATTGTTGTGGTTTATTGTTAGTGTTGGTGCTAAAGTTCAGTATCTGAGTCTCTTGTTGTTTTTTCCCTTCCCAAAATAAATTTGAAATTACCCCTGTGTTGCGATGTCAGTGATTTGCTTGCCTCCACTCTGGATCCAGACCAACTTTTCCAAGGAGGCTTGGCTGTTAAAAAGCAAAACAGAGACCCACTGATGTCACGTGCTGAGCCCCAGCCCTAGTGCCGGTGTCTTTGTGGGGGTAGCACCACCTCCACCCTCACTGCCTCTGTGCCTTTGGGGAATCAGCCCCCAAAATCAGCATTTGGCAAACATACAACTTTAACCAAGGGTTTTTCACTGGGGGGGGGACAGGTTGAGTACCTCCAAGGATGGCAAAATTAGCAGCCCTATAGAAGAGCAGCTCAAGCGTGCATTCTGCAGTTCCTCCTGAGGGGCAGCTCCTCCCAAGGGACAGCTCTGATCTCTGCTCCCTGTGACCAGGGACAGGACCCAAGGAAGGGCTGGAGCTGGGCCAGGGGAGAGTCAGGCTGGCTGTCAGGAAAAGATTTTTCCCCCCAGAGGGTGCTGGGGCACTGACCAGGCTCCCCAGGGCAGCCTCTACCGTGGCCAGCAGCTCCCTCCCATCCCACCTCATCCTGGCAGGGAGCCAGGAGTTCTCTTTCCCTGCCTTTGGTTTCGGAGCGAGTGCTGCGGCTCCTCAGTCGGTCAGGCTGTATTCAGCTGCTGTGCAGTGGCATTTCCAGCTTTCTATTTTTGTAAATCCTCATTTCCCAGGAAAGAGGCTGAGCCCCAGGGGGCAGGAGCTGTGTGACTGCACCTGTGCCAGTGCTGGTCCAGGCAATGCCTACAGCTCTGCCAGTGGGATCTGATGCACAGCCCACTCCCCTTCCCTGGAGCACACCCCATAGCCATTCCTCCTTCCCTCAGAGTGCCTGCAAAGGGTTTCCCCCTCCTCGCCTACATCTCCCCACTGCAATCATCTGTGGAACAGTTTTCTTTCTCCTCAGCATCCTCCCTGCTGCATCCCTGCTCCAGCCAGGGCACTTTAGGGCTTCAGGCTGGGTCACACTGAGTTGCTTTCTGCCCACATGGGGTTGCACAGAGGTAGATGCATAAATATAGTATATAAATAGCATGATAGATGGTATATAAGAAGCACAGCAAGGCAGCAGGAAAATGACAGCAAATAAATCCAGTGTGTGAACGTCTGTACAAAAAGCTCTTTGAGTTCTTTTCTTGGTAGACCAAGCATTTTAGGCTGTACAGGGTTATTCCTTAGACACCTTAAAAACCATCTGCTGGCAGCAGTGTCCCCTGGAAAGACCACGACTGGTCATGGTGGCCCTGGGACCATGGGTGTGAGGTCCAGAGGGATTGGGATAACTTCCCCAGGGAAGCATGGAGGCACCGGGCGCCTTCCCAGCTCTCTGTGCTGGCAGTTTTGCAGCTTCCTCCCCAGGCAGTGACTCCAGCAGCAGACATTTATTGGGTTTTCTTTAGTGTGAAGAGCCCTTTCATGGCCAGGCCATGTGTCAGCCCAACACAGCCCTGAAATGTATCACAACATGCTTGGCTGGTCCTTCAGGCTGGGAAAGGGACCTAAATCTCCCATTTCTTCCCACGTCTTTCAAGCAAAGCTTTTCAAAGGCTTCGCTGTGAGAGGTATCAGGGTGGACCCAGACCCTGTGGGGTTCCCACAAAGCTAAGAGAGCGAAGGGAGAAAAGTGACATTCAAAACACAAACACTCTTTCTGGGCTCCAGTGGTGTCCTTGTGGGGTTTCTTTCCAGTGCAGCATCTCCTTGGCCTGAGAATAACCTCTTATGTCTTTGAACTTGTGGTGAACGGGCTCTGGCCAGATATGCAGAGTACCCAGGAGAGCTTCTCATTAGTGCTGAAGATAAACCTGGGTTTCCCTTTCTCAGTGCTCAACAGGCAGCAGCTTCCTGAAAGAGCATCTCAGGCTAAACCTGTTCTTCCAGGCTGGGCCAGCACTCCCTGGCAGTCAGAGGTATTCCTAAATATTCCTAAATATTAGGAATGCCAGTGTAAGCCATGGAATTGAAGAAAGAGGGGGGACTTTGGGTTGGTGGCTTGAGTTGGTCATCCAGGACCTGCAATTGCGTGAAAAGAGGCCAACCACCCGCTTTGGGCCACCCAAAGCCCGTTGTCACCCAAACACTTTGAGCCATCCAAGGCCTCTCCTCACCCAACATTTTGGTTTTTTCTGAATACCTGAGGAGGCTGTACCTCAGACTGTGATTGGAAAGGCTATCACAGCTTGCCAGCATGGGGACAGAGTTTGGAGGGGGGTTATTGCCACAAGGAAAGAAAACTGAGTGCAGGGCAGGTTTTTCTCACTGCCTGTGGGGTTTTTTTCAGCTGGAGTGCTGGGTCTCAGCAGGGCAGGGTAATTCAGCCCTACAATGAGTAACTCACCCAAAGTCTGGAATGCAGAGGTGCTGTTGGGCTCGGGCTTGAGAACTGGCGGAACCTGATGCTAAAAACACAGCTCAGTGACTACTCCAAGCCCTCTTGGGCTGGTGGGGACAGCACACCATGAGGAGCCACCACCTGACGCTCATTATCACCCAGACAAACCAGAAGCCACCGAGCTGGATCGGGGCACACAGCTCTGTTTTCAAAAGCTCATTCGTTCTTTGTACCTGGCAGTGTCCATTCATCCACATGGACAGCACACAGAAGATGAGCCATTTAACCCAGCTCTCTCCTGAGGCTGTGTTTAGTTTTTATGCTGTTTTCACATGGTGGGGTGCTCAGGAGGCCCAGCAGTTTGTTTGAGTTTACAGTCATTTCAGAAGCTGCACATTCCCTCTAGTAATCTGATTTACCTGCAGTGAAAAATGGAGGTGGGGAGGAGCAAGCAAATTCTGCCCTGGATTTTTCCTTCTTCTTTGCAATAAACTGTACATTCTCCTTCCAAACTGCTGTGTTATGATATCCTTTTCAATTGCACTCTGAGGTCAGTGCTCCATTGTGTACGTGTGCTTGAAGTATTCCTGAATTCCATCTCTCATTTGCTTTGATGCTTTTTTCCTTCCTGAATTATACTCTTGGTTTATGACACAGTGGGCTGATGAACGGTTCCAATAGGGGGATAGAGCAGATGCAAGTGTAGTTACCTTATTCTATGCTTGTAATAGAAAAATGAGCCCATAAATGATAATATTTATTATATAAACTGACCCAGTAAGTTATTGTTGTTTCCTGGCTCCACCACAAACTCTACTTGTCCACCTCTCCATCACTCACAAGCATCTGAGCTGGGAGAAGTGGTTCTTTGTCAAGCTCAGTGAGCAAAACATGGAAAAGTCAGAAACCACCTCAGTATTTAAAACTGGAGAGTCCATTGTACCTTCCTCTGCCCAGATAAATTTCTTTCAGCCCCTCTGCTTCTCCTCAGACAACATTCCTTCTGATGTTATTCCAGGACTGATACCAGGCTCCTTTGATGCGCTGAAATTCCCCAAAGAACAATCCCCAACACTTATCTGCATGTATATATTCCCTCTCTCTGCCTCCAAGGAATACTTTCCTATGATCTTCCGATGTTTATTTAGGTCATTTTTGCCTCGATCCAATTTTCTCTTTGGAGAAGAAAGCCTCCATATGTTTCTTCAGATGTCACTCTCACTCTGTACAGTCACCATAAACATGCAGCTATGAAGTCTTTCCTCTGTGTAAACATTGAAATATAGAGAAAGTATCCCAGTTATCTCCAAGATTTACCCTTGGGGTACCCCTTGCCCTTGAAGTCTGTATTAGCTTTAGTGTTCACTTCAATTAGAAGCATTAACCCAACACCAAGGCAATTTCCAAAGCCTCCACCCAAGTTTCTACTACCAGGGTTTGCTTCTCCCGAAGCTCCCAAGACATATTCTGCACATTTCATGCTAGTGCAGCAATTCACCGTGTCCATAGGAACTTGAAAGACACTTTTTACAGATCTGGTTTCAGCTGATTTCTGGATATGGAACTGTTTGAGAGCGGGAGCGGCCCCAGTCAGGAGGCAGCCCTGTCCTGCCCCTCCCTGGGTAAGGTGCCCTTGCCTTGGTGACCAGCTGTCCTGCTACAACCAGCCACCACGAGACTGCAAAAGAGGAAAAACAAGGCCGGTTTTGTGTCTAGTTATCAGACAGTGAAAGATATTTCAAGGCTGCCAAGCCAGCACTGGAGGGATTTGCTGAATTTCTTCTGGTTTCTGCAATTTGCCATGGCCCAGGTATCACTGGCACACACAGAACCAGTGTGTTCTGCAGTAAAACAGCCTCCAGCAACACCCAGCTCAGCAGGAGCAGGGCTTGCTCCCTGCCTTTTCAGCTCCTGAGGCCAAAGGGACTGGAGCAGAACGGGGCTTGAGCCAGCTTTTCCCACGTGGGACAAAGAGGACAAACGAGCATCTGCACCATTCGGCTCCGAGTCTCTGGGAGATGCTAAATGTCTGCCCAGGGCTGCTGGTACTTTTGTAGGCACTAATCTGCTGACATGACAACTGGATCCACTCGGGTGGATCCTGGGATAAGCGCAAATTTCCGTAGCAGGAGACTGCGTGGGCAAAGAACAAAAGCCCCTTCGTGCCAGTGGAGCCAGGTGCCAAATTGTGCTCGCTGTAATCTCTCGGTGAAACCACTTATCTGAAAAGGCAGGAGGAAGCTGGCTCCAGTCCTTTGCATAATTAAAGGCCTGGTGCTCTGGGCACGTACCTTTGGAGTAGAAATCTTATTCTCCCACTTCTCAGCTCCCAAGGAAACGTGGTTTAGCTAGAGTGACTTGGAGTTGTATAGGATCAGGATCTATATCCCTCGCTTGCCATCTGATGGGTCCTGAGCCAGCTGCAAGCCAGGTGGGAGCACACCTGATTATATTTCAGCCATGGGTATGAGCCTGTGAGATGAGTAGTTACATCTCATCACATGATTCAAGAGCTGCTTTAAGTTTTGGGAATAAATAGTTCTGTATTCACATATACATATCTGTGTGTGGGTGTGCATAAAAACACACAGGTGTAGGTGAGAGAGGGGGCTATTTATATCAAAAGCAGATTTAATAACGAGAAAAAGTATTTTCGGGTGTCTGGCCATGTGTCACTATGGCCTCTCAATGCCTTGTCCACTGGAATTTTTTTCTGACAGATTTTACTAAGAAGTTCATTTTTTCACTCAGAGAAAAGCATTTATTTAACCAAGCTCCTGGCAAAGAACAAAGGTTGGGCTGTCCTACTTACATCAAATTATTTGGGTTTAAAGGGTTTTTTTATTTCTCTGGTGGACACGAGTGGCCAAGTCTAATAATCTTTTTAACCTCCATTTGTAACTTGTCACAGTAAGGTGAGCAAAGGTCTTTTTGTACTCCTGTGGAGAGCAAGGCAAACTCTTTAAGGAAAAATATCCCATTGCTCTGTTACTGCTCTGCTTTCTGCTCCAGCAGCTGCACGATACGGGCTCCTGGCTTGTTCCTCACCATTAGTTTTACTACTCATGGTCCCTGTTTTTTGCATGGCTGCTCCCCCTGTGAGGGACATTCCTGCACTTTTCACCCACTTTCCTTAGTTTTCTGCCTGGAAGCTTTGCCAAGAGCAGCTCCTTACACCACCTGCCCAGGAGCAGGCTGCGTTCCCATAAGGCTGGGATGGGGAAGGCAGAAGTTATAATCAAACATAGTGCCAAATTTTGGAGGGGAGCTTTGAAAAGAGGCAATCACAGGATCCCAGGAGGGTTTAGGCTGGACAGGAAGGGACCTTAAAGATCATCCAGTTCCATCTGCCCTGCCCTGGGCAGGGACACTTCCCACTAGACTTCCAGCACAGAGCTTTTCCACAAGAGATGGAATTCCACCCACTCAGCACCTTCATGGCTCACATGCGTGGTCCTGCCCCTACGAGCACTAAAACTCATGCTATCTTAATGTCCTCAAAATGCCAGACCAGCTGTAAATCTGGGGGATGACCTTACCCAAAGCAGTAAATCTGGATGTGTTCTGGCTCTGGCTGGAGCAGGGTGAGGGTCTGACCCAGCTGAGCCAGCGCTGCTGGTGGGAGATGGGCCAACACTTGGGCTCCTTCACATGGCTCTGAGCTCCACGAGGAGCTCCCTGGGTGGTGGATTTGGAGGTCTCTGGAAAGGCAGATATCCCTGAGCTGCTTCCCAGCTGCTGGTGGCAAAAGGCTCGGGCTGCTGAGGAGCAGCCCTCGCACGCTCGCTCAGGCAGACAAGCTATTTTTGCATGAGTAACCCTGAAACTCTGGATGGGATTGAAAGTCTGGCGATAAGAAGGTTGTGTTCTGCATCCAAATGCAGTTATAATTTTGCTGCTGGGTAGTTTATATTCAGGCACTGCTGCTTAAGGACATAGCTGTAGAATCAATAACGTTAAGAAAGCAGCAAATTAACCAACAACTCATTTATAATGTCAACTCTGTCTGGAAAAGTGACTATTGCTGTTGGTGCTGGAACAAGCCTGATTGTTCAAGTGGGTTGAAATGCATCCCCTGTGTCCTTTGCTGGCACAAAGGGGGCACCTCAACTGACAATTGATTTCATTTTAGACAAGCTTGTCTTGTAACTGGGGGCTCATCTTTGGACTCTGTGGGTGGATTTGGGTCTTCATCTGCATCTAAAATTATGTTCATGAACAGAGATTGCTTTGCAACAAACTGATTTGAGGTGCAGCATGGCTGATGTAATCAGTACATCAGCTTGGGGTGGGGTGAACCCTTGGCAGGTGTGGGTGGTGCTGGTCCTTCCCTTGGTCCCTCACTGCTCTGTTGTGCTGATATTTTGCAGGCAGCAAACACAAATACTTGCAGGGTTACTCTTTCCACTGACATGCACCTCTCAGGTGCTCAACCAAAGTCCTAATCCCAGATCCCTGTTAGAGCAGAAGAAATCTGCTCCTCAGTATTCTCTTCTTTAAACCTGGCTGCCTGTGTGAGGCCTTGTAATGCTTTACCTCCCAGGTCTGGGAGACACCTCTGACACATGCAGTGGATCTGCTCTGATCTCACAATAAATCCACTGCCTTGAGCAGGACCGTTTTCCAAGACAGGGTTTTCACACGTCAATGTTGATGCTCTCAGCGTGGATTTCTAAAACCAATTTTTTTAGAGTCCATCCAAGATAAATAGAAGAAAAAGGCAATAGTATAACAAGCCAGCTCCTACTGACTCCAGAGGGAGCCTGGATGCAATCCAACAGTGTTTCAGGCCCTCTGACTCCAACAGCCTGTGCATGCTTTGCTGATCAATGCGCTGTGGTGCATTAATGCACTGGAGCTGCTCATCTCCAGCTGCACAATTTGTGAGCTCCAAGGTCCTGAGCAGAAACCCAGCCCTGGTGACAATCCCGGGATGAGAGCTCCCACTGGCACGTGCCTGTCTCAGCTCTGGGATGCCACTGCTGGGTGCTGGTCCTTCAGCAGAAGGAAGCAGCAGGGAGCACGTGGCTCCCGACAGCCCCTCGCAGCCATCGGGATGGGAACAGCTCCAAGAGGGAATACTTAGCAGATGAAAGATGTTTGCTTCCAACGTCATCTAGCTCGGATAAGCTAATCCTTTTTGTCATCCCTCAGACTCTGAAGTGACTGTGTGATAAGGCCTGACAGGGAAACTGTCAGAACAACAGGGAAAGCAGACCACTGCTGTCAAACACTTGACTCCTCAGTCCCTCTAGGTCTCTATTAATTCATTATTATGCACTTGGGCCATCAGTCTTCTGATCCAAAGAGCGGGTGACAGGAGTGTCCAGCATGTGAGCAGGTTTGAGTGAAGTCTGTCCCAGGCATTCTCTGTCAGCTCAACAATCCCACATGGAATATCTGCCTTCTTGCAGACGTCTGCCCACAGTCCTGGCCAGGCATCGGCAGCCGCCGTGAGCCGCTGTGCATGGGGGCACAACTCCCCAGAGGTGGGAGGACAAAACTGGCTTTGCTCCAAGAAAATGGAACAGGGACCTGTCCACACCGACCAGGTAGCAGGTTCCCAGGTCACAACTCCTCCTTTTACTGGTACTGAATTACAGGAAAGTCCACAAATTAAATGCAACCAACAACAAAGATGGTGGGGGAGCTGAAGTTCCTGACAAGTCCCCAGGGCTATTTCACCACCACTTGACCACTGGAGCACAAGTCCAACGAGGGAGCTGGGAAAGGGGCTCAGCCTGGAGAAAAGGAGGCTCAGGGGGGACCTTGTGGCTCTGCACAACTCCCTGACAGGAGGGGGAAGCCGGGGGGGTCGGGCTCTGCTTACAAGGAGCAAGGACAGGATGAGAGGGAACACCCTCAAGCTGTGCCAGGGCAGGTTCAGTTGGATATCAGGAAAATGTCTTCATGGAAAGGGCTGTCCAGCCCTGGCACAGCTGCCCAGGGTAGTGGTGGAGTCCCCATCCCTGGAGGGACCTAAAAGCTGTGTAGATGTGGCACCTGGGGACATGGGTCAGTGGTGGCCTTGGCAGTGCTGGCGGAACAGTTGGAGTTGATTTTAGAGGTCTTTTCCAGCCTAAAAGGTTCTATGATTCCATGACCTTTCAGTCTGGAGCGTTGCTTACCTTGGCTCAAGTTTCTGAGGGCTTTCATAATAACCTCATTCTTGGGTATTTACTGTGACTGGGGACGAAAAAAGAGACATATCCCCAAAGCTGTCCACAAAAGCCAGAGCAACATCTGCTTCGAATACGTCCCTAAGATGTCCCTGTTCTGTGCAGGACAGAGGTTGATGTGACACCCATTCCCACCCAAGAGACATCAGCTTGGACCAAATTTAATCAACTTCTGTAGCTTAAGTAATTAATGGGTGAAGGTAGGAGCTGATGCAGAACGAGCCACCTCACTGCCCCTTGCAGAAAGGATGTGAATTTAAGATTTTTGTTATTCCATTCCCTTGTTACGTCAGGGCAGTGGAGCACAAGCACCACTCGTTCTTTCTTTCTTCTAGTGGATATTCCAGTAGGAACTCTGACACTCCAGAGCCAGCCACAGTGAAAAATTAAAGGATGCCTTACATCTGACAGCAAAGATATTTATTCCATGCTCTAGACTGATGCACGGTGATGTGTTAGACAAAGCAGTCCCTGCTGGTTCACCCTCCCCTCAGGATGCCCTGGCTGAAGCCTGTATTTCAGAGGTGGGAAGACATTCTCTCCGCAAGTTTCAAGCACAACAGAGAGGTAGGTCCAGTCTAACGAGCCCTGTAAAAACTCTGTTGCACCACTGAGGGCTTCCTCCTGCTCTACACCAGCTGTGCAGAAACATCTTCCTAAGAGGTGCGTTTTTACTTTGATTTTGTTTTGGTTTAAATAGCCTTTGAGGCCTCAGTTTGCCTCCTGTAAAGTCTGAGCCAAGTACTCCTGCAGGCTCAGTAACCCCACCTACAAAGAAAGAAATGTCCTAAACAGCTTCTCTATAGGATGTGAGAGATTCCCAGTTCATGAACAAACAAGGAGAAGTTAAACAAGCTTACAAAACCCACTGCTTATATTGAAGCAAAATTTTTCTGTGACTTAAAACCTATTCTTATGGCCTTGAATGGCCTAATGGGGGTTTATCTTATTAGCTCTGGTGATGGGGGATGCACAGGATACCTTACAGGTGACTTTATTTTCAGCTTTTTTCGGATGCAAGTGTTGGCAACACAGGGATTGGAGGCCAGGTTGGCTTTGAAAGAAATCCCGTGTTCTTCATCTCAGCACTTTGTCACTACAAAAGATACATTTGGAGAGCCTTGGAAATTTGGAAATCCAGACTTTGCCCCACTGAAGCCACGCAAGGTCAGAATCAGTGCTGGGGAAATCAAAGGTGCTGATGTGTGCAATTTTCATCCTAAGGATGGACACATCCCAGGGCACGTGGCATCCAGGTGCAAGGGATCATCTTCATTTCCAAGGGATCATCTTCATTTCCTTGTTCACACAAGCTTCTTTCAGCTCCAAAAAGCTCATCAAAGCCCATGAGATCACGGCTGGAACCTAAACACTGAAAAGCTTTCAGCAGTGATAACGCTGATAGAATGAGCTTCCAAAGAGCAGGTGGGGAGAATGGAAATGAGACAAGATTTCCTTCTAACCCCTGATGTGATGGACAGCATTATCCTGTGTCTCTTTTCTTCAGCCTCCAAAGCAGAGCTTGTGGAAGAACAGGGCTGGAAACCATTTATCTGAATTCTCAGCAGCTGCTCCCGTTCAGCCACGCTCGAACCTCTCACTTATTCTTTGCAAGTCATCTGTAAACAGCCAGGGAAAGGGCTTTTTGTTCTCACAGAACATTTGGGAAGTGCCACTGTGTGCTAAATATCCAGAATTGTGCACGTACAAAAATGTATTTGTTCTTCCATTGACAGAACCTCCCAACCATCATTCATAAATGGCAGCTGGCATGGCTGTGTGCTTTGAGAACTGCTGAAAATCATTTTTAATAGTTCCTATCTTCATACTTACAGAAAGAAACATTCCAAAATCTAAGAGGAAACCTGTGAAATAAGGGATTTTTTTGGTCCTTTGTACAGCTGCCAGATACTATGTGCAAAAAAAAAAAAAAAAAAAAAGCAGCATCATTTGAGGTTCCCTGTCAGGGTAATTCAAAGTTCATCTCCTTGTGGGGGGCAATTTAACAAATTCCTCAGCTAATGTCCAGATCCAACAGGTCCCCCCATGGCTACACCTTTGTCCACACCTGCCAGCGTTCCTGCTGACCCCGATTCAGCAGCCGTGGTGTCCATTCAGAAACCCCTGCCTGTTTTTGGAATCCAGTCATGCAGGATGTCCCCTCTGCCTCGCCTGCCTGCGCTGCCGAGGCGATTGCCCGCTGCAAGGGATTGCCAGTGGTGCTCCCAGCCCACCATTGCCATGGATCAGCTGAGCAGTGTGGTTTGAGTGATGAAAACGGGGTGTAAACACCCAGAAATGCTGCAGAACAGCAACAAAAAACCAGCTTATCCACGTTTGTGCCTCATTATTCCCTGCCTGCCAGCACAGAGTCCCTTCTCCCCAGACTTTAGGGAGTGCTGCTCCACAGCCTCATCTCTTCTCATGCAAATGAGAGCTCCCTGTGCATGAATAAGCAAAGAAGGTTGTGTTTTCCTCCCGCTTTAGAGAATTCAGCCCGTCTGGAAGCAGAAATGATGTTACTGAGGTGATGGCACAGGGCAGGAGGAAGGAATAGCAATGGCGGTAGAGACGTGTGTGAAAGCTGAAGGAACACATCCAAACTATTTCACAAGCACTTAAAATACTAATTAGCAAGTCAAGATGCATCAAGGACGGCAGTTATAATTAAACAAATAATTTGGCTGCTGATGCTGCCGGGCTTGCTGTAGTACAAGCAGTGCCTTTGCATGGCACCAGACAAGAAATCTACATTCATGTCCACCCTCTCTTTCCTTCCAGTTTCCTCTAAGCCATGGGAGCAACTGTTCCCTTCCAGTATTTTCCACCCTTTTATGCAAGAAGGAGAAGGGAGGGGAGCTGCAGGTGGGCTTGGGCTGGCATCCAGTTGGGCTCTGCCCCCAGAGCTTGTGTACCCTGAGGTGGCATCAGTTTGTGGGGTCGCTGCAAACGGGGCAGATGCACTTGAGACACAAATCCTACCTGGCCCCACTGCTGCTGTGTTTCCTCCGAGGTGCCAATCACTGCATTTGCCTCTTTCTTATAGAGGAGGTCAGCATGGACAGCACTTTGCCTTATTTCCATGCAGAGAACCTTGTTTGGTGGCTCCTTCTTCCAATTTCCTTATCCTTGGGCCAGGGATACCCACGGTGCACATCCCCAGTTGCTTTTCTTTACAGGACACCATTTGTTTGGTAATAAAATCCAGCCATTTGGCACCTCTCGTTGATGGGGTGGATCCCTCCTGTCTGCTTTAGTGTGGTGCCACCAAACCAGTTCCTTCTCCCTGGTTTCCCTCTAAATGCTTCACACAACCTGGTGTCTGCCTCGTCAGGTCGGATAAACTTTCCTGAGGGACATTTGAACAACGAACAGGCTGTTTCCAAGAGCTGGTGCTTCCTTCTCCTCACAAAGGTGAGGAAATGTGCAGGACACACGCTACCCCAGAGCCATCCCTGGCACCTGCACAAGGGAACAAATCCAGAGTTTCTCGAATTGAGTGAATTTGTGGGGCTTTGAGGGTGGCACTTGGATAACTGAACTTGCAGTAGCCACCCGGTTCCAGGAGATGTTGCTGTGCTTTCAGCTAAAGGCCTGGAGGAGAAGCACACAGAGCGTGGGGATTGCAAAGAGTTAGGGAAAGCATTCCAAGTGCTCTTGGAGCAAGTAGAGCTGGGGATTGTGACAGCCTGAGTGAAAGCTGTGTTTGGGGAAGTTCTGCACTTCCCAGGCTGCCGAGTGGAGACGAAGGAGGCATCTAGCAAAGAGCAGATGGGTGTTAGCACCCAGGTCTGGGTCCCTGTTTCTGGGCTTCTCTCACACCTCAGACGGTGCTGCTTTTCCACACTTGCTGGTCTGATGCCACGCAGGAGGCAGGTCCCTGCCTTAATAAAAACCCAGTTCTTCCCAATTGCCTTTTGACCTACAGCAGGAAAAACATCCCACTGCACGGCCAGTTAAGCACAACTCTCTAGAGAACAAGACAACAAAAGATGTAAACACTTCATCTAAGCATTTAGACAAGAGTCTGCATCTTGTGATAGCACCAAGGCTGTGAGCAAAGTTGCCAGGAGGGCTGGAGAAGGGCTAGGGCTCAAGTCAGAAAGGATCTGACCAGAGGAAGCACTGACGTACCCAGAAGTACTGGTTTAACTGGGTCTGTCCTGGCACGCCAGCAGGATCAGCCAGTGTGGTGTCTTGGGGTTTGCTCGGGGCAGAGGCTTTGCGCTGTCTCCTGCCATCCCCTCCCAGGATGCAGCCCTGGGCACGAGCTCGTTCCCAGTGCCCGCAGCAGCCAGGACAGACGTCCCTGCCCAGGGCCACTCCGGTGCTCGTGGTCACCCTGTGTGACCCAGCCTGGGGGGCCTGCGGCCACCCTACGAGCAGGAATAAGGACAGCCAGGGAGAACAGGAGCTCTGAGGTTGTGTTTGTTCCCTGTGTGCACAGAAGGAGCTGCAACACGGCATTGTCGGTACTCACACACCCCTGATGGCCAAGGTGAGCTGAGAGCCCCCCCGGGCTCTGCTGGCAGCCAGGAGCACTGGGGTGACCTGCTTGTTGCAGGCTCACCCGGCCGTGTCCTCCCCATCCATCGTCCACTCCTCCTTCCAAGAGGCTGCAGGACATCCCTGCAGGTCTCTCACCAGTGAGGAGACCCTCGGAGCTTGGCACTGCTGGAAGCACTGTCTCCAACCCAGACACAGGGTGTCTGTTGGTAGAGCCTTTTCCCTGAGCCATGGCTTCATCCAACAGGAGCCGTGGGAGCCAAAATCCCTGTGAGAGCAATGAAAAGGGTGTTTGGGGTAATGAAACTCCTCTGGGTGAGTTGTGCTCCCTGCCCCAAGGAAATTGCCATCTCATCGGGGACAAACACAGATGCTACAGCAAAAACTGAGAGGTGATGATAACAGGCAGGGACACAAGGGCTGCTCAGAGGGTTGAGTCAGCATCCGTAGGCCCACAGGGCAGGGGATGGGAATGCTGAAATAGCTCTTTGTGAGGCCAGCAGCACTCCAGTGCCTCATCCCTGTTAAACTCTGTCTGCTCTGCGCCCAGGTGAGTGCATCCACGCGGGGTTTTCCCAGGTGGAGAGGGATCCAGGCTGTGCGGGTCCTCTTCATCCACCCACTTGTGTGAGGAGTTCTGCACATGTCCAGGGCCACGCACACACAGCCAAGCACCTGAGGCACACATCCAGTGCTGTTATTCCTAGAAAGGATCTGAGTGCACCACGACTAGTGATGAGAAGCCGACAGTGTCTAGACACAAGTCTGGTGACAGCAGTTCTTTGTCATGCTCGAGAGGGCTGTGCAGGGGAAGCCATGTGTCAGGAGCACAAGATGCTGCTTTGTGCCCAGTCTAATTCCTTGCTGCAGATGGGAGATGGTGCCTAAAAAATTCATGCTTTGCACAGGGCTTTGACCCTCAGATGGAAAGCACTCCTTGAAACAGAGCCTTGCTGCTGCCGCCTTCCTGTCCAGCCTTTAACCCTCTAGGTTTTACTAACAATATGTCAAAAATAGACGAGAAGTACAACTAGGATATGTCAAAAATAATGGAGAGCAGGGAGAAAATGGGCTGGTTTTTAAGTATTCTGTTTTTCTGACTGAAGGCAGCTGTGGGCACGAGGGATTGGATGCTGAGCAACACAGGGACTGGAAATCTCCGTTTGCTGTCACTTCTGCCCGTCCTGATGTCTGCACCTCAGGACATGGACTGGTGCAGGAGGAGCAGCTGGCTCCAGAAGCATGGCATGAGAAGAACTAATGGAAATATGTCCTTTGTGGTGACCTCTGTGTTGGCAAGCTCTGAAATATCAGCTAGAAAAGCACAAGATGGAGGTAGTGGTGGGCGAATACCGGGTCAGCCATGACTGCCAGCCTTGAGCAGGTGGGTATCTGGATTGCAGGGGGAAGTGTCCCTGCCCATGGCAGGGGGTTGGAACTAAATGATCTTTAAGGTCCCTTCTAAGCCAAGCCATTGCAGGATTCTATGAAATAGGGCCATGGCATGTTTGATCTTTAGTGATGCTGAGGTCTCAGCTTGCACCAAATATTGCTTTTCCAAGCAGCACACGAGAGAGCAGGAACCCCAGGTTCGCCCCAGAAGGCATCTTTTTCCTTTGTCCACGAACAAATGAAGCTGATCCATGCAAAAGCAGGCAGGGGTTTCCAGCTGTGGCTATCCTGGCACCACTGACAGGCAGCGAAGGTCTGAGGCAGAGCTGAGTTTACATCATGACATTTAACACCCGTGGCAAAACCAGAAGTTGAGCATCAGCTGTTAAGATTAGATCCCGACGTCAAAGAGTTTGGAATTAGAAGCACAGGCAAAAGGGAAAGCAGCTCTACCTCACAGCAAGCTCCTGTTTCATTCTTGAGACGCTCTAATTGCTACTATTTTTAATTGCGTATTTATACCACGGGCTATTTCTTTCCCTTTAACAAGACAGGAGTGAAATCAGCTTATAATATTTCTAAATCTTTTCATGGAGGTGTTGAAGTAACTGCCTGCTCATTTTTACTTTTTTAGGGCTGCAAAAAAAAAAAAGGAATTGATAAATGCCAAAGGAATGAACAGTCAGAGGTTCTTCCCAGCTGGGAGACTTCGGTGGGGGTAAGGGAAGGAACCCAGGAAAAGGGGGAAAGAGGTCCAGGTCTGATGCACATGAGCCCATGGCCACTTCTCCAAAACAGGCTCCACCTGGCAGGATAGTTCAGTGGGGAACTGTGGCCTTTGACAGAGTTGATGAAACAGCTTCAGAGCAACTCAGGTTTAAAAAATCCTGGTGCTCACAGGTCAGGGGGTTGGTGAGAAGGCTGGGGCCAGTTTTCCTGCACTTGGAAGTTCAAGGAGGAAGGCATGGCAAGAGAGGTGGTATTGCCTCTTTCAGGCTTTTCGGGAGCCCTCCTCTGTTGCTAGTCCAGATGTTCACCTCCCAGATGTTCACCTACCAACCTCCAGGGTGGATAAGGTGAGGGGAAGAAAGCAAGGCAGGAGGAAGCACTCTCCATCTCATAACTCTCAGTGAATGCAGGAGTTATGAAAAGGAATGAGGAAAAAAGACCCCAACTCAATATTTTAGCTTCCAAATTTTAATTTTTTTCAACTGAAAGTACAAGAAAATTCAAGTTTTTGCCGTTTGGGCAAACAGTTGTAA
The DNA here is from genome assembly GCA_013399195.1 of Dicrurus megarhynchus. Lineage (NCBI taxonomy): Eukaryota > Metazoa > Chordata > Aves > Passeriformes > Dicruridae > Dicrurus > Dicrurus megarhynchus. The sequence goes on along the minus strand of VXAD01003101.1, from coordinate 178,370 downwards.
ATTTTGTTGAACCTTTCAAAGTTGACCTGTTACACTGGAGATGCCCAATTACTTTCAGGAGGGAAAGTGGAGAGACAAGGAAGAAACCTATTTGAAGGGATGCTTTAGGGATAAAACACATTCTGGGGGTGGCCTTTTTTGGGAATTGGCTAAGGCAGGTGGATAAAATACCCAGTGTGACCTGTAGAGCAGTAAAGCAAATGAATAAATGTGTTTGGGATTATCTGGGGGGGAGGGTTGCGTGTTTGGGGTTTTTATGCCTGTGGTTTTTTGGGTTTTTTGGGTTGTGTGTGTGTGTGTGTGGTATTGTTAGTTTGTGGTTTTGGGGGAGGAGGTGTTTGGTTTGGGGTTTTTTTAATGCCTTGTAGGATCAGCACTTGAGAAAATAAACTTCAGAGGGGCTATTTGGGTGCCGTGGAGCCATGCAAAAAGTTCATCTAAGCCTGAAAATCAAGGAATAGCTCCAATGGAAGTCCTGGGTGACCTGGCAGTGGGCTCACTGCTCATCCTTGCCAAGCCAAAGTCAGAGGCCTCCAGTCACCCTCCTTCCCAAAGCAGGAGCAGGACAGGGCCTGGGGGAGTCCCTGAGTACCCCCCCTTGTGAGATCCTCCAGACAGAGCACAAACCACTGACCACTGCTCTGATCCGATGATCCCAGCAGTTTTCCTACACTTTTAGCTGTCCACCCATCCAGGCTGTAGCACCCCAAACTGGATACAAGAAAATTGAGGGACACTGCACCAGAGCCTGACTAAAGACAAGGCAAATGGCATCCATGGCTTTCCCTCATCCTCTGACTCAGTCACAGAATATCCAGAGTTGGAAGGGACCCACAAGGATCATCGAAGTGCAGCTCCCAGCCCTGCGCTCTCCCTGAGCAGTGGGCAGCCTGGGAGCAAAGGGAAAAGCACTTGTAGGTTGTAAATCAGACTGTCAGGAGACAGCTACAGAAGCTCCCAGCCACAGGAGCCACTTGGAAGTTACAAAGAGCAAGCTGAACTTCAGGGTAACAAAAGCTGAACAGCAACACAAAGTGCCCCAAGATATAACAAACCCTACGAGCAAACAGCAAAACCCGAAGAAAACCTCACCCCCAGAAAAGCCTGCCTGTATAAATAATTCACCAACGGTCAAAAAAACAAAACAGAGAACCACCCACTTCTCCAGACTGCCAGAAATGGAGGGGAAAGACAACAGCAAAAAAGTCAACAGCCATCCAAACAAACTGCCCAAACCCAGGAACAATAACCCACTCCCTCCCCAACCTGCTGAAGAGACCCACAGCAGTAATGTTCCCTGCTGAAAAGCCATCCATAAGTTTTTTTTTTTTAAAAAAAAGAAAAACAAAATAAAGACAGAAGCCAAACAATAGTTTGTTGGTTTCTTGGAAATATTTATGAACAATATTCAGAGGAAATGTTCTCAAGGGGAAGTCACGTAACCAAGTACAGAACCCAGGCAGAGATTGGGAAAACAGATGGATCGTGCTCTCCAGAGGGGATTTCTGATGCCTAACAAGTCCAAAGCCATCCGCTCATTCCTGCCACGCACACACATCAAGGCTCTGACAAAGAACAGCCTCGTACCTTACTTACTGGCACTCCTGATGAGACACTTCAGTTGGCAAAGCTTTGATTTATCAACTCAAGAGCTGACTGATGCCAGTAGGGTCATCTAGTTTTCAGAGTGTTTTCCAATCCATTTCCTTTTTTCAGCTGAAAATTTCAAATGTTCTTTAACTAAATACCCATAGGATGGTTTGCTGTTCATGGTCCTTCCAAGAGAGGATTTTGCACCAGAGGAGACCATTTTTGCACAGAAAGTAACAGACCACAAGACAGGTATCGAAAAGTTTGAATAAAATAAGGCAGTAGTGATGAATTCTGGTCCATGAAAAGATATCTTTGTCATTTAGCATCCATTTGAAGAAAATGTAGTTAAGCACTGGGTTCATACGAAGATTTTAGTATTGTCTTGCTTTAATGTTTTGTTTGACCACAGATAGGAAATAATTATTCAGAGGATATCACATTAGAGCACCTCTTCATAAAATCCCACTTCCATGTCCCTAATCAATACTGACATTAAAAACCTCACTGGGAGCTTCTCAACAAGCAGGGACCTTACTCCAAATGTCTACTGGGGAAATAATAAATAAACAAATTCCACCTGGAATAAAACGTCAGCCTCAAAGGGCTGCTTGAAGTCTCTGTCGACACCCACACAGCTTCCCATGTATTGGTAATTAGTGGTGCTGCTCCCAGCCACACAAGACAATTTATTTGGAGGTCTAATTGGCATCTTTAGCACTTGTAATTGTCCCTTCCCCCTGAAGTTTGGCAGCTGAGGTGACAAGTGGCCACCCCCTGTTTTGCATCCCCCTGAGGCTGTGCAGGTGGGTCCCCCAGCGTGGTTCCACATCCGACTGGGGCAGGACAGCATTCCTCTGCACAAACATGGGCTGAGCCCTTCCTGCAGTGATCTGTGCCCAGCAGGTAGAAATAAAGCTGAGGTTGCTCCTGGGTGTCTCCAGCTGCTACGCCAGCAAAGCCCAAAACGAATGCCCAGCACCTGAGGGTGTCCTCCTGCCTCCACTCACAGCAAACACGGGAAACAGCTCTTTTTGCACTGCATCTGCAAACCCTTCGCTGGTTTTCCTTAAAATTTGGCTTCAGGCAGGCCTCATTAGGACTGGGGTCCTTGTCCCCAGCGAGCAGAGCTGCGTTACTGCGCGTCCTGGGACACGTTCCTTTTCCCAGAGCGAGAGATCTGCTTACAGGACACCCCAGCCCCTGTGACGTGGGTTTGGAGACTTGTTCACAGTGAGCAAACCCAGCAGCCTAGGCAGAGCTGTTGGGACATTTATAATTGTGTCACCGGGCTGTGCAAGCCCTGTCCAAGAGCAGGACAGGCTGTCCTGTGCCCTTGCCAGCCTCTTACCCACGTCCTTAATTGGAGGCTGATATCACTGCTTTGACCTACTCTTCTTCAGCAAAGGAATAGCGTGCTTGCATCTGTCACAAATGCACCGAGGCAAATGTGCTGATTGCCATGAGAAATGTTTTTGATTCGGGACTTTTGGCCTCAAGAAAGTCACACGATCTCCAAGGAAATTTAAATAAATTCCAGGCAAGTCTCCACGCACCCCCATACGCAGCCAGCCAGTACTCATCAATCTTAGGAGCCATTTAAAAGCTCTGCAAGAATAAAAATCTGATTTTATGAACATTTTAAATACACTGTACGTTTGATATCCTGCATTAAGGTTCCAGGAGACGTTCCCACTATGTTAATGATCTTTTATCTCTAAGTCATTCTCATTTTTCACTCACAAGTTGCAGTACTACTGAGTCTCCTACAGCGCATTTTTCTGAAGTTCCCCAAGTGTTTAAGCCAGGGAAGAAGGGAAGGTCAGAAAAAACTAAGCAAATTGCTGAAGGTCCCTAAAAAAGAAGAAGAGGTAAGAAAACCCAGGTGTCTCCACATTAGCTCAGCACTCTTCTAAAAAGATTCATTTTACGGTCCTTCAAAGGTCAAAGCCAAAGAGAGGGTGCAAGGAGAAAATAAAAATATATGTACACAGAAAACTTTGCACACCAAACCTAGAGTTATGTAGATGTTTAAAAAGCCTGAATAAAAGCACTCTCACTTGTTGACCATCAGAGCTCAGAGGCCTCGTGTTTTAAGAAACACAGATCCCTTCCAGGTGCCCCCACAAGGCTTGGTGTTGAACAAGCGTTGAGAGAAAAAAACCCCACCCACCTCTTGAGTAGTACCAAAATTATTCTTTTTGGCAAGTTGCATAAAACCCGGTCCTGTTGATGCTCGAGCAGGGAGTCTCAGGCACCAGAGTCAAAAACCAGGCGGGCCATCAGAAGTGAGCACGGAACCTCAGCACCTCTGAAGCCTTCCAAAGGATTGCCATCTTCTTGAAGAGTTTCTTTTCCTTAAGAAATAAGAAATTTGACTCCTTTGCTAAGGTGAAACAAATAAAAACTCCCCCAAACCAGAGAACAAAAGCCAAACCCCACCTTTGAGTCAGAAATCTCCTGTAACTCTGCGCTGGAGAGAGCCCAAGGGTCTGAACATCCCTGCTCACCCCGAAGGCCGATACCTCTGCACAGGAGCAGAGGGCATGAGGAAAAACAGAGCACTTTTGAGACTCAACAGCCAATGACTCAGCCTGCTGTGACATGGCAGCAGCCAAATTCTCTGATATCCAGCAGTCCAACCTCCACAGCACCAAATGAGAGCTGGGAGAGCTCTCATCCCAGATGGTGCACTCAGATGTGCCCTCCGCAATCTCCCGAGTTCTCAAAAAGCTCATGCAATTTTATTCTAAGCTTTTTCACACTTTAGGACAGGCTAGCAGAGCATCCATTATTTTACCTCCCTTCCATGTCCTTTCTCTGTCTCCCCTGACAGGATGGGAGCACCTCTCATGCCAGGTAGCATTTCCAGCCACGTTGAACACCCACACTCGGCAGCAATGGGAGGTCACTGCACAAAGAGCTTGGCCTTCCAGATGAAAGCTTCCTGCAGGCTCCAATTCCACTCTCCTTGGCCCATCTCCTTAGAACCTCACAGCCCAGAAAGGCTCAATCCTCCCCAAAAGATTCAGGAATTTGTGGGAGGAGGAACCTGATGCCTCCGTGAGTTTTAACAAGCCCTGGGCTGCAACACTCAGGGCAGCTCTGAACGAGGTGGCACAGCTGATCCTTACACCCTGATCCTCTTCCTAAAGCTGTTTCAGCACTGAGGAACACCACAGCTGAATGCTGGGAAGCTTTCCCTCCGGGAGAAGGTAAAGGCAGCTCCTGGTCTTTGACGAGGTGACTGCGGCACTGGGTGTTTCGGGTCTCTTGGTGCAGAGGTTTAGCTGTAACTCAGTTTATCAGAGTTAGCTGCCTCCATCCCACCAGGTTCTCCTGGCAGGGACACGCTCCAGGAAGGGACATTCTGTTTGGAGAGACAAACAGTGACGGTTGCCAGCAGGAGAGATTAAGTGCTGAGGTGAAAAGGTTGTCAGCAAAGCTGCGCTGAGTGTTTGCAGTGCAACCTGAGCCTCAGCCACTGCCCTACAAGCCCAGGTGAGCACAGGAGGAAGCACAGCCCAGGTTGGTTTGGAGATGCAGCATTTCCTCACAAACAGGGACTTGGTTTCAAGAGATCAGCTTTGAAATAAAATGCTCAACAGCAAGTGAGATTCGTGTTAAAGCAGGCCAAGTGTTGGATGGTTAAATGCAGCTGTGGCAGCTGATGAACTTGATCTGACATCACATCTAGACAAGTGCTACATACCTTCTTCAGAAGCCACTTTGCAACCCCAAAGTTTCCACAATTAAGGACATATAAGGGCAGCATTTCACAGAAATGGATGAATTGTGAAAGACTTCTTTTGCTTATGTCGTCTTCCAAGGGGGAAGGACGCACGCTGGGTAGCTGTTGGTTTCTGTTATGAAACTTTACTCCACCTGAAGTTTTGAGTCCTCTGTGTGTGCTGGCTTTTCCCTACTGCAGCTGATCCAGCACCTCAACATCCCAGCAAAACACTGTCCCTGGGTGCCTGCTTTACTTGCCACCATCCCCCTGGCAGAGTGATGGGATCAGTCCGAGGAGTCAGATTTGGGAACTGGAGGAGGGAAGAGTGAATGGAAACAGATGCAGCATTATTCACATGGCTAAAATGTACCCAGAAGTTTCCCATGCTTGCCTTTCTTTATATATATATATATATATATATATATGTAAAATAAAGCTTGGCAGTAGTTCAGACCTAAGATTAAAATAATCTGTGTCATCCCAAAGCAAGAGCAGAGGGCACCTCAGTGCTTTGCCAGCTTCTCTGCCCCTGCTGCCAGCACGGACTGTGCAGGCTCCAGCTCCTCCTGGACAAGCAGGAGCCAAGGAAGTTCCTTTTTCATAGCCATTATTTGGAGACATTCATAGAATCTCGGAATCCAGAATGGTTTGGGTTGGAAGGAACCTTAAAGCTCCTTCAGTTCCACCCCAACATGGGCAGAGACACCTTTCACTGCCCCAGGTTGCTCCGAGCCCTGTCCAGCCTGGCCTTGAACACTTCATGAAGTCCACAGCTTCAAGCTCTTCCCTCAGACGTGCTTTGCTTAGTTGGGAAGGCTTAGTTTGGAGGTTTTTAAAACCAGCTACCAGTTCCTAAGCTCAGGGGTGATAACCTGCACTACACACAAGTCCAGATGGAGAAGATCCACCTCAGCTGGTAGCAATAACCTGCAGGAGTGTTCAGTTCACCCCAGAAGAGCTATGAAACACGCACTCAGCTTCTCTAGAGTTGCTATTGCAAGAGAATCCGGCTTTTCATTTAGAAATAGATTTATTTCCACAACTACGAGGGCCCCAGTGTTTGAGAACAAGAACTCAATGTTCACCAGCCAATAAGCAAATAAAGACCCTGAGGTTTCTTTGTATTTTGAAGCAAAAAAAAAAGAAAAATTATGAGTGAGGCCTGAGTCGTAATTTTCAAATTCCCGGAGGCAGGGAGCTCAGTATTCCGCAGTCTCTCGTGGACTGGGACGCTGACGGGTTTCTCTGCGCGTAGCTGACAGAAGTTTCACATGAGCCTTTCAACCCCATCGCCGTGCTCCGTGGAAATCTGTTCCATTGAATGCAGTCCAGGAAAACTGGTCTGTGACTTCCACAGGAGATGCTCATGAATAATACATCTAGCTGTTTTCAGCAAATCCAAACCTCTAATGAAAAGCAAAGGCACATTCCCAGTTTGAGCTCCGCTGAGCACCAGATCAGACCCTGGCGATGCAAATCCACGGCCAGGGGCAGAATGCAGACCTTCAGCCTGCCTTAACCTGGAGCACAAAGCCAAAGGCTTCATTTTAAATGTGCTGCTTCACCTTTTAGAACAGGGATTTATAGATATTGGCTCATACTGCTGGATGTTCTCTTCAGCACAATCAGCGCTGAGGGTTTTTTTGTATGCACTGCTGCATAAAGATTTTTAAGCGAGATTTTTAAAATGCATTTTTTATGCATATAATTATAGGATCACAGACTGGTTTGGGTTGGAAGGGACCTTAAAGATCATCTCGTTCCACTCCCTGCCATGAGCAGGGACACCTCCCACTATCTGGTTGCTTCAAGGCCCATCCAGCCTGGCCTTTGAACACTTCCAGGGATGGGATGTAAATTTTTTTTATACATAAACAAAATATTTTTCATCTCCACTGCTGCCCCGTGTCAAATACCCGAGGCCATTCAGTGCTTTAGCAACAGGAGTCTAGAGGAGTTTCAGACTTACATGGGCACTGGGTGGGGGTGGCTGAGCCCCCAGGATGTCCCCTACCCAAAGCCTTGACCACACAGAATGGTCAGCAGGACAGAGCAGCCTCTCAGCGTGTTCCCGGGAGCACCCCTGTCCCACAGGGTGGAGTAGGCTGGGTTTAGGCGTCTCTGTCTGGGGAGAGAGGGCCAGAATCAGGGCTGATAGGTTTGCTTTGCCCCAGGTATCTCTGCTCCTTGCCCAGCTGTTATTCCAGGTCCTGCTGGGGGCCATCTCCACCCCAACTGCCCAGCACTCTCCAGAGCCCTGCAAATGATAAGGCTGCTTCATGATCTATGGCTTCTGGTTTTAATTAAAGCTGCCTCCTCTGCATAGCTCCCAGCCTTGTGCAGACAGCAGCACAAATTATTTCAACCTCTCTGATCCACCAGATGCCAAGCTCACAGTTATGAGCTGACATTAGTCAGGAAACTTCTCCCCCTGCTCCCGCTGGCTCAAGTGAAGTTGGAAGCAGAGAACTGAGGAGAAGATCTATAATGACAGCAAACTAACCCTCCACTCATGACCCTGACTAAGCAGAAAGCTGGTTCAGCACGTCACCTTCAAACCTCCCCATCTCAGGAGCTCCTGGAGGGCAGCAGCAGAGGGGACGAGGAGCCAGCCCAAGTGAGCCCCTCACTCACAGCCTCCTTCAGGGCAGCAGGCAGCTCCTGGTCCCTTGAACTAACAGGACAGGTCCCAGTCAGGAGAGCACAATGTTTCCTATTTGTGAGAATCCATTCTTGATCCCTACTGACACATTCTGGGAGTGGGGTGCGGGTTGGGGCTCCATTTACACCTGGAGTCACTTCTGGAGTTATCATTACCTCACTGCTCTGCAGGTAGGACTGGAGACATTAATGGGCTGTGACTGCCCTGACCACCCTTCACTGGGCCCCACAACTCTCTGCCCTGCACAAAGCCAGGCCCAGAAAGCTTTCCATGGGCACCACATGTTGTCCTCACTTTCATGCCGCTTTTAGAGCACACGAGGTTCAAGCAAGCCGTTTTATCTTCCAAGCACCTTGGTGGAGGGGGAAAAAGAAAAAAACCCAGACTCCTGACCCTGCATTCCAAGTGGGGATGTCCAGCACTTGGACCTTGCTTTTAGGACCACCTTTGGTAGAGATAGTACTTAAATTCTGAAGTACCAGACCACTGACAGAAAATCTTCTTTGCAGAGGGGGAGGTTGTCTTCTTCCCTGTATAATCAGAGCAGAAGACACGGCTGCCACCAGCTCATTCCTCCCAGGCTCCCTTCACCTCAGGGCTCCTAAAATTTGGATCAGAGGCACCACAGCTACAGTCAACTCAAGACTTGCTGTTGAGGGTCTTGGAGGGAGATGTCAGACTCAGGTGCTCTGCACCAAGACACCTGTGTCATGCAAACATGCAAATAAGCAGAAATATTAATTGACAAGAGGGCTTTACGGTCACTGCAGGATTGCAGGCAGCTTCAGCTCTTTCATGTGTGGGATGTGCAGTACCTTATTTCTCTCATGTCTCCAGTGTTGTCATAGAAGCAAGCAACATATTTTCTGGTACAGATCTACTCTGGTACATCCCAACTGGTACATTTTGTGCTTTGTTTCTGTCTCCAGAGGACAAGAACGACCATCTCGAACCTGTGTGAACTTTGAGGATGTTGCAGCATGCTGGGTGTTTTCAAAGGACCTGTGGTATCCATCTCCAGGAAACAGATTGAAATGGCAGGGGGTGAGTGGTTGTACCAGACAGTGACGCTGCTCCATGGGTTTGGACTGTTAAAGCAAAAGATAAACAATTAATTTATGTGAAAATACCAAATATTTTTAGAAACTATTTGTACATTCAGCCTTTAATAGAGTTGGAGAGGAAAGATTTTTTAAGACTACAATTTAGGTGGAATTTGACTCAAATGAAGAAGCTGAACAAGCCCAAATTCACACTTAGAGTTTATTTCTTCATTTAAGGTTTGAAAGCTACATAAAAATGGGTACAGCTCTGAAATCTTTTCCCATCATGGAAATCAAAGTGACTCAAATCCAGCTAATTCCTGGGTTCTGTAGCCAGTTTGCTCACACTTGTGGCACTCAGTGATCCCACAGAAACACAGTTCACAGCCAGGTGCCTGACCCAGGGCCATGAGCTCCGGCTGGGCTTCAAGGGGAAGCCTGCTAAGGAAGGTGGATCTGGAGGCACAAGGCTGCTCCTCACCCCTGGGAGGGTGTCCCTTGCTACACCCAGCTGGGAGACAGGGTCCAACAGAGACCAACCCCCCCAGCCTCTGCTCAAAGCTGGACATTGTGATGACTCAAATGAGCATTTCTGCCTGTGGCCTAGCAGGAGCTGCACGCTGTGCTCTCTGTGTGTCCCAGCTGAGGAAGCATTTTCCATAACATAAGGAGCTCCAATCTATGTTTATAACAAGGCATGTCACTTCAGAGTACAGCACTTCCCCCCGTGTCAAAGAGAAAACAACCAGCCAGGAGATAAAGTGCTGCTCAGAGCTATCTCAGAACCAAATGGTTTTCTTCCCAGTGAAGTGGAAATGCAGTATGATTAGGACTGCCAGCCTGAACACAGAGCTCCATGAAAAATTCATACAATTTGGGTTTCCTGGGTCCCTTTTTTCCTTCTCACCTAGGCACCTCGTACAAAAGCATCAAACCACAGTCAGCAGCACCCAGCTGGTCCAGTCCCTTGACCAGGAACATCCTTTCATCCTGCAGAGCTTGGAAAGTGATGGATGGAGACACTGGCCCTCTCTGGAGGCAGCAGGACACTCTGCAAGCAGGCGTTTGCTCTGAGCTCTGCCTGGCCAGATATTTGCAGTTCTTGGTACCCTCAAAAAGGGTTCCCTGCTCACACCACTGCTCACACTCATGGTGTCTCTGCAGGCACTTACCAAGCTGTGCTATGCCTCCATGGGCTCAGCCTGGGAAGAGCTTCCATCTATACTGGCAGGAGTCCTTGGAGTTCTGCTTTCTGCTGTCCCTCCTCTGCACCTCCCTGAGATTATGCTGGCAGTTCCACATGGCCCTGAGAGCACCCCCTCCCCCAAATCACTTTTTCCTGGCTGAAAAGAACACCCTCCTGCCCTTGTAGGGATGCCAGTAGCCTCCCATCTCCAGCCACAGCCTGGGGTCACCTCTGTCTGCAGCAGCTTCGGGGTGAATCCAAACTCAGGTAAAATGCTCTTGCTTTTTCCAGGAGAAAGCTCTGGTGCTTCTGTCTGACATAAAAGATGATGGCTGGGGCTCTTCTGGAGTCACGGATGATCCTAACTACAGTTACAGCTCCTATTTTAGCAAGCTTAACATTGGTTCTCCACATAAATCCTCCTCAGGTCCAACCTTGATGTTCATCCTCTGTGAGGAAATGCCGCTTGTCTCTGTCCTACCTAAAAATAGATGGAAAGGGGTGAGGATTGGAGCAGGGTCTTCTCAGTGGTGCCAGGACAAGAGGCAACAGGCACGAAGTGGAATATATGAAATTCCACCTAAACCTACTAAGAACTTGTTTGTTGTGCAAGTGGATGGACAAGGCAGCAGTTGTCAGGAGAGGCTGTGAACTATCCAACCCTGGAGAAATTCAAGCACTGCCTGGACACAGTCCTGGGCAAGCTGCTCCAGCTGCTCCAGCTTTGTGGAGGGCTGGATTAGACACCTCCAGAAACAACTGGAGAGATCCCCAGCCTCAGCTGTCCTGTGACCTGGTCACCTCAGCTGAAAACACAATTGTAAATTTATTGACAGGAGTTGCCAACACCTTTCTGTAGCTTCCCCAGCCTTTTGGGAAAAAGCTTGGCTCTCCAAGGAGGCCTTTTAACTGTGCCCCTTTCCCCGACCCTTAAGCAAAGTCTTCCCTAAACAGAAATCTAGGTCATAGTTTAATTTTTTTTTTTTTTTTTTTTTTTGTAATGTCCCAATCATTTTTTTATTTCCTGCATGTGGCAGAAGACAGAAATCAGGGATGATGAAAGCCAAACATGGGAGAACTGGGAAGCAGCGTCAGAGCCACTGAGTTACCTCGGGGCTGCTGTCAAATCCATTATTATTCATTACAGGAATCTCCTGCAGACTAATGGACGTGTCCTATTAGTCCTGCAGTCACCATGGGTAAAATAAAAAGTTTTGGACAGTTCTAGGAAGGGTCTCAGTTTCAAGCCAATTTTATATCACAGCCTATTTTTGCTCAGAGCTGCTGTTACGGGAACAGAATTTCTTCCTTAAAGATGACCATCTCTTGTTGACTACAGCTCATGCTCTGGGTGATAAAACTGCAGGGAGTTGTATCAGAGTCAGAGTGGAATCCAGACCTGAGCCCTGGTGAATTCAATGGGGCCAGAGCTTCCTAAGTGGCTGTTCAAACAGAAATATGTACTTGGGAAATTTTATTCAAGACTACATTCAATCATGTTTCAATATTGGACACTATTTGCTGGTGCTAACATTTTTTTTTTTCTTAGAAAATAATCTTTTAGCAAAAACCACATAATTGTTCTGCAAAGCTTGCTGACCTTGTGCTAATTAACCACACTTTTAGGCACACAGCATAACCTCATGCTAAGCTAAACAATGAGCAGCCTATAAATAAAAAAGAGCTACTCCTAAATTTCACATGTTTGGCTTTAAACTGAAAGACTTCCATGGGGGTAGGAGGTTGCTTCATTCTATATTTATCTCTTCAAAATTAACAGAAAGGAAAAAATAGGCCCCTTTGCCCTCGGACTGGAACATAAGGTCAGGATGACAAGTGGCACGGGCAGGGCTGGGGGAGTCTGGCAGCTCGACCATCACCATGGATGTGCTGGTAACACCCTGGGCTCGACATGCTGCATCCAGCAGGAAGTCCTGAGTCATTCCCCTGTAAATCCTGAGATTTTACATCCATGACACGTTAAAAAAAAAAAAAAAAATTAAATAGTATGCTCAGTCTTTCCTGCCAGTTCCTGACATGCGATTGCTAAAAACATCAGGAGAAAAATACTTGCCCATTTGTTTCCAGAAGCCCTGGGGAATGGAGACGTGAAACCTGGGAGTGGCTCAGAGGCTTTCCTAGAAAATGGCCCTGGTCACCCAGCCAGATGTTCCACGGATCCCAGGAGCTGCTGCTGGTGGAGGGACAAGGCATCCCCTCAGCCCTGAGCTGTGTCGGGGTGTCTGTTCTGGCCTCTCTCTGCAGGCACCACTGCTGTGCTTGGCCACGATGAAAGCTGTCTTTGGGCTGAAGGGAACAGAGACTCTCAGGTTCTCTTGGTGCCCCTGCTCTCCTCTGCTCTTCTTGTGGCCTTGCTTGGCTCTAGCCAGGCTGAGGATGGACCATCTCCATGGGGAAGCTGGCCCAGAACCTGCCAAGACACAGGGCTGCTGCGCTGAGCCTACCCGGAGCTGGAGGACAGGCGCTGGCTCAGATGCCATCCCAAGGCAATGCTTTCTCTTGGATTTTTAAATCATGAACCTAGGCCTCCACAAAGGGCTCTTTTTGTCTCTCTAATGGGGTGGGGAGGCCCTGGCACAGGGTGCCCAGAGAAGCTGTGGCTGCCCCTGGATCCCTGGAAGTGTCCAAGGCCAGGCTGGACGGGGCTTGGAGCAACCTGGGACAGTGGAAGGTGTCCCTGCCTGTGGCAGGGGTGGGATGGGCTTTAAGGTCTCTTCCAACCCAAACCATTCCACGATTTTATGATGTTTGGACACTGAAGTGTCCCAAATGCTAGAGCAACTGCCAAAGAAATTATTAGAAAGTGGATCCTGTTTTGATAAACCTGATTTTGGTGTTAAAATAATTCTTCAACTGTAAACCTTGAGTCAACCTCAGTTGCAAATCCAAGGTGGCAGGTCATAAGGGTCACTGGTAAAACAGGGAAAGAGAGGATGGGCATGGACTGAGGAGTCTTTGACATTAGTTACAAACACAAGTGAAGGCAAACACAGAAGACAGCGACTTCGACAATCTCATCCCTAAGAGGAGCCAGGGAGCAGCAGGGACCCTGAACACAAGTCTCACATCCCTTGAAGGAAAGTTGCATGGTGGGATTTTTCCAGAAGCATCCCAGGTTAGTCTTCCTGCCTACAGGTGCCTGTGGTCATCCTGCTCTGCCTGCAGGTGCCTGTGGTCATCCTGCTCTGCCTGCAGGAGCTTATGGTCATCCTGCTCTGCCTGCAGGTGCCTGTGGTCATCCTGCTCTGCCTGCAGCCATGTGAGGGCCATGAGAGCCTGGCCAGGAGCCCTTGGTCAGGTCCTCTCACCTGCTGAGCTCAGCAGCAGCACAGCAAGGGGGAAGCTGAGAACACTGAGGATTACCTGATGAACGAGAAGCATCGACTGCATTCTTTGATGACCCGTGGCACGATTTTAATTGCTGAAGATACAGTCACACTGCTCGGATCTGTCCCAAGGACTGAGAAACTCGAGGACGCTGCTTTTTTGTCCCTTTCTCTTGCTCATCAAGGAGTGCTTGCTGCACTGGGCAGATGTACAACACCACTGCAGTGCCTCGGGCACCCAGCTCCAGTGGAAAATCCCAAGAAATTCATACCCGTGTCATGCCGAGCTCCATCAGCCTGTAAGACAGCAGTGATGGCCCTGAAGCGCCCGGGGGAATGGGAAATAAATATTCCTTCCCCTGGATACTACTGGGCTAAAACGCATCATCCAAAGGCCCCGCTGCAGGGCAAGAGTCCCCCATGGGGCTGCAGATGAGGATGTTGAGTTTGAGGCTGCTTATTGGCATTTGGAAGGAATTTGTTCCACCACTGGAAACTTTTGTGGCCAAAGAAGTTAGAGGGGGAAAAGCCAGTTAAACTTTGGCCTTTTTCTATGGAGGGTAAACTTAGAAACATGACTTAGATGCATAATTTAGAAAACCAAGATAAAAGTCAAGCCAGCTGCTTACCCTACAGCTTTTTTTAAAGATTATTGCTTACCAGGCTTAGCCACAGGGACTAAGTGCATGTTTGGAGTGCAGACTTTTCTGGCTGAGCCATGAAACCCACCAAGTGTAATTTTTGACCGTGTAATTCATCCTCCCTGAACAGACTCAAAACCTAGTGAAGCAGGAAGGAATAGGATGGGAATTGCAAAGCATCTTTGTGCACACAGGCTTTGGTGACCAGCAATACCCGTGTTATGGTGTGATGAGATTTGCCAAGGGGTTTTCTGATGAGAGAATATCAGTGGATGATGAAGCTGAAAGCCTCAACACACCAGAGGAGATGTGTTTGTGTATGGACAGTGAAAATAAGTTTGCCACTTATTTTGTCTTGGTCTAAATTAAACCAAAATTAATGCCATGGTCTCATCTCACCCTAGGCTGGCTTCTAGTTAACAGCCCTGAATAATTCAGGAGAAAGCCTCTCTCCTGCCAATTACTGCTGAAGCCAGCACCTCCAGCCCCTTCAGTGTGCACAGCCCTGGCTCTTTGCTCCTCTGGCAGACGCTGCCTATCCTGGGCAGGGGACACTGCTGTGTAAAAATGAGATTTCTCTCTGCTGCATTGGTTAGACACGTCCATGTGATAAAGGGAAAAGGGAAAATCCAGCTGTTCTTCACCATGTTAGGAAAAAACTCTGTCAGTTAGTGCGATGTGTAGCTTTAATAATTTCATTGCTGCAGTAAAAAATCTCTCCTGCTGAATGAGGTTGTGATTAACGAGACAAATTACAAAAATCTGTGCATTTACACAGATGCAAATCACTAGTGGGACACTCTCCTACTCCATGCTGCTCCTAGAGCACCTCTTGTGACAAAGAAGTTTTCTGCAAACAGAGTTGCAAGAGCATATTGAGATGTACTGAAATACCCTCAGTCACTTTTGTAGTGGTGCCTGACAACAGTCAGGTTTCTCAGCCATTTCATCCTGCTCTCACACACTGTCCCAGCTTCCAATAAGAAAACACTGAAACACAGGCTTTTTTCAGACTTCTGTAGGCATTGAGAAATTGATCTCCCCAGGGTTCTGGGCACTGTAATTAATTTGTTCTCTTTCTAATGTTAAAAACTTTGTTGTGATTTCACTGTCCCAGACAGACCTCATGTTAAAAATGGTGCATGTCCCTGATCCCATCTCTTAATGGATTAAAATAGGCTTGGAGGTACAAGGTAAGAGCAGGAGGTGTTCAATCAGATCATGCACAAGTTCTGTTGGTTTCCATTTGCACCCCTTGAGCAGAAGCCTGAGTCCCTTTCACAGCACAAGAAACTTCATGCCAAGATCTTGAAATGACTGTTTTAACATCTCTCCACGGTGATCTGCACAAATGCAGGCAGTCAGAGCTGCTGGCAGGCAGGTACCTCACTGGGACTCAGGGGCTTCCCTCACTGGGACCAGCCGGGATATGGGGAAGCCAGGGAAGGATTTCTGCCGAGTTGTTTGCCAACTGGTTGGCCCCCAGCACCTTCTTGTGCCTGGAGTTGTTGCTCCAGAGGGGCAGGACCTTGCACTTCTTGTTGAAGTTTGTGTGGCTCCTGCCAACCCCTCTCTCCAGGCTGTTGAGGTGCCCACGGATGGCAGCACATCCATGAGGTCCATGAGCCATTCCTTCCAGTTTTGTGTCACCTGCAAACTTGCTGAGGGCTCTCTGCCCCATCATACATCACTCAGGTCACTAAGGCAGGGGTCTGGGCAGCACAGTGAAGGATTTAAGCCTTCTTGGTGGTCCAGGTTGGTTCTGATGAGCTCAGAGTGGGATTTCTGAAAACAGTGAGGAGCTCAGCTTCCTTTTAAAAAGCCTGAACACTTGCAAACACCGGTGTCAAACTGGGGCTGGTAGATTTGCAAGTACAAGCACTTCAGAAGCGCCAGCATTAAAGTTTCATATCCAACTTAAATCAGTTCTCTCAGCTGTTGTTCACTGGCTCACAGACGCTTTTCCCCGGAGCAGACAGAGCTCAGGAATGTGCGGTTAACGCGTGGTTTGACATGACGCTGCCTCGCACTGCAGAAGTGGGTAATGGGCCCAAAAACTGCTATCACCAGCCAAGGACTTCCTCTGGACCATAGTTTCTTGTCCCTGAGTGGTGCCAGGACAACTCTTTGTGGGGCCAGGCTGTCAGATCAGTTGTGGACATTACCTGGTTTAAAAATGCCTAACAAGGAAGAAGCAGCTTACTGTGTTGACTTGGCATTAAGTGCTCCTCTGAAGATTAAAGCAAGGGCTCCACTCAAAAACTGGATGAACTTGCAAGGGAACTGAAGCTGAAATAAAGTTGTGATAAGCCATGCCCTTGTCTAACTTTTGAGTGGGTGCCTTGTTTTGGAGCTGCTAATGAAAATAAGTCCAATGGCCTGTGACTCACTTTCAGTGACTCCTCTTCATTTAGGGACCAGTTAGTAACAGACCGACGTAAGGAGCAGCCAGCATGTGTCATTCCCAGGCACTTCATCCCCATGGAGATCTCCTGCCAATGCCTTGTTTGCAGTGGGATCAATGACCTGGCGGTTCACCTTTAGGCTCCATGGGAAAGTAATTGCAGGAGGAAGCGTGAGGAGGTCTGCTTTTGTCAGGCAGGCTCTGGCAGATTGTCAAACTGGCAGCTTCCATGTGCAGGTGAGGAGGAGGGGCTCAGCCTGGTTTCCTGTGGAAATGAGGCTGTTGCCATCAGACTGCGATCAGCTTAACCCAAGGGAGCGAGCAGGCTGCAGTAAAGAGCTTAAAAAAAATAATAAATTCCCCTAAACTTCATAAGAATAGAGAAGCACATTGAGAAAAGTGATGTTATGGGTGCTGGCACAGAGGGAAAGACAGGGAGAACTTTCCTTCTAGACATTGCCTTCAGCAGATGCTGCTGGCCTTGGATGTACTCACCAACCAATCCACGGGAATGAAGCTCCAGGGAACGGCTTGTGCAGTCCTCTGGCTGGGTGACACTAAAGGAAGAGAAGAGAGACACATTTTCTCTGGTTGTCATGGGTGACATGAGAGAGGAACTGATGAAAGGAAAGATCCAGGAGAGGAGGAGAGCAGAACCGAAGCTGTTTTGAAGAGAGCAGAGCTCTATGATTGTGTGTTGTAGGAGGTTTGCTGGACCTGGGGCTATAGCAGTGCAAGAGGTGCAGCAATGTGTGACTGTCTGCAAGAAACCAGGCTACTTGAATTCTTTTTTATCATTTTGATAGATCCCACAGTAACTTTTGTGCCATGGATTAATGTTTTTGCAGAGAAAAGGATCAGAAAGCTGGGCGAGTTGTTCATGGATCTTCCTGCATCAGCAGAAATACATCTCACATTCAGCCACACTTGGCAGACCAAGATGTGTTTAGCCTGTAGCTAGAAATGTTTATAATTTGTTTTAATATTTATAATTTGTCCCTGAAAACTGCACTGAGTATGTCATCACGCTGGGAAGTGTTCAGCTGGTGTCAGCTGCAGTAAGGGAGGTGGGCAATTATCTTGCAAGGAGTCCGTGCATTCAGGTGTTAAAACACCCACCACTGCTGAACTCTGGTCCATGTGAAAGGCTCAGCTGCTTTGCAGTCTATTTTTACAACTCCTTGGGGTCAAGTCATCTCTGCAAAGGAGGATTTAATGAGAAGGACTGACCCATCCTGCTCCTCCTGCTATTTGACAATGATATTTTACCCAGCTTGTCTTCTCCTCGGAAGACAAACCATTTGTCAGGCCCACTTTGTATAATGGGTATTTCCATGAGATTGCCATGGCACCCCTGGGGGTTTCAAAGGCCTCTCATGGAGAAGGATTTGCCTGGCACCTGTGTTCCCTGACTAGCCAGCCCTGTCCCGTAATGTCACGGCATCAGTGGAACCAAGCCATCAGCCACCCTTCTCCACCTCAGGAGCCAGGAGAGGAGAGCAGAAATATTTCTCCCAGCAAAACATGTCCAACCCAGCAAGTTCACCAGGGAACAGTTTGCCAGCAGCTGGGTTCGTGGCAGCTCCTCAGGATCCCCACCAGACAACTCGCTCTGAAACCCAGCCATCCAAAATCCCAGGAGGAGTGGGAACATGCAGGTACTGTGAGTCTGACTTCACCAGTGCACTAAGCCTTGGTCTGAGGGCTCTGTGGCTCCTCTTGTGGCCTAGCATTTTGCAACCATCACAAAAAAAGGATGGGGAGAAAGAGGTTGTAATTCCAGCAGGTCTGGAATTCTGAACTTCTGAACTGAAGTTGACTGAACTTCTCCAGTCAGCTACAGATAGGAGTGTCTTTGACTCAAAGCTCCAAGCATTTGGAGGTATCCCTCCTTCTTCTACCAGGAGAAAGAAATGTTCTTGCTAAAAATGGGGGCTGGGGTGGGGTACATAGAATCACAAAATCTTAGAATCATTTAGGCTGGGAAAGACCTCTGGGCCCATCGAATCCAACAGCTGCCCCAGCGCTACCACGGCCACAACTAAAACATGTCCACAAAGTGCCACATCCACATGGCTTTGAAATCTCTCCAGGGTTGGGGACTCAGTCACTGCCCTGGGCAGATGGTACCAGTGCTTGTCACCTTTTGGATGAAGAAAATTTTCCAATATCCACCCTAAAACTTCCCTGATGCAACATGAAACCATTTTCTCTTGTCCTATTGCTTGTTACTTGGGAGAAGAGACCAACACCCCCAAACCTGCCCCTAAGCACCTTCTAGCCTCTCAGGACACTCGCATTTGAACCTCAGATTCATGTTGAGTTAAAAGGAGAATGCCCAGCACAAACCTTAAAACAGCTTGGCCTGGACTCCGTGTTCTTCTTGCTTCAAACACTGAGCTGCATTTTCCTGCAGCTGTGCCTGGTGCCATCAGATCGTGGTGGCAGCTCTCAATTTCTAACAGTTAATTTTGCTGTATGAGATCAATCCCTTTAGTAATTTGTTTTCTGCCATTACTGCAGAGAGCAATGATCAGAATATTTAAAATATTAGACTGCAGCTTTTCTGTAATGGCCAAGAAAAAGTAAATCTGGAATACCAGAAGATAATGGCAAGGTGGTTGGATGTTAGGGTCTTTTTGTGGTAGGCAGAGTTCATATTCCTGGCCATGATTTGGTTTATATTAGGCAGAGAATTTGAAGTTTTATTATAAAATTTGAAGGACTTTTGGTTCTGAATGATGAAAAGTTTCTTCTAACTCTGTCTACCCTGAGAAAATATATTCTCCCCAGCATTTTGTGTTCCCCACCCAAGCAGACAAATCTGAAGTTACCCAGACCATGACCTTTGTGACTGCTTGTGGCAGCAGATTGCAGCCCAAAGGCAACACTCATCCAGGGAGATGCACCTGAATGTTTTTTTTTTTTTCCTTTGGTACTATATTTGCATTGCAAAATCATCCAGTCTCATCTATTTATGGTTTATGGCTTAATATGTCCCAGGTTTATATTGTCTGAGTAATTACCAGGATTTGCTCTGTGAAGCAGAGGAGTTCTGGGCAGACATTTTAATTTCCATCAGCTGTCATACCCTGGGAAGATAATTAAACACTCTTCATTTTCCATTTTAAATGGTATACAAAAGCTGGACATTAAACCCAGAGAGCTTTCCAAAAGGGAACATGTGGGTAGCTTCAAACTTTCCTTTGGCACCCAGCCACCAGCGAGGGTCAGCCCGAGTTCACCATTTCCCATTGTGTAAGGCTATTTGTTTAGCATTTCTTTTGTCTGAAGTGGCCTTGTCAAATGAGATCTCCACATAATTCTCATTTGGCCCTTCACTCACATCTGAGCTGTCACTCCCATGGAAGCAGTTTGACTTTGAGCTTAACAGAAATGTAGGCATAAGTAGACAAAGCTTTAAGAAATTCACATAATTTTTCAGCTTAATCATAAAGGTATCCCTACAAAAATGGAGTAGGCAGCCTCAGAATCTCGTGGTTTAAAAATCCAAAGACACTTCCAAGGACCAAGGTTCAACAACTTGGTTCACTCTACCACTGTAGACAGGCTGCCCCCCCGAATTTCAATCTCTGTATTTTGACTAGATTAAGAAAATAACCCTCCCATTGTTTTGAGTGAGGGACACGTCCTTCTTCACATCCTGTCCTGCATGGCACTGCTGAGCGGGGCTGGAAGCTTCCCCTCCCCTCCGCCACACTTTGGAGGTGCGCGTCATCCCCGGTGCCCTGGGGGTCCCTCTGACGCTGTGCATCCACGTGTTTGCTCTCTGTGATGCAAGGACATCCCCCCAAAAACATGAATGTCACCTCCTGGCAGGTCTGTGTTCCAGGATTTAGCTGGGGACTGGAACTGCAGTCGCTGTTGCCATTCTAGTTAATCCTCCTCGGCTGCAGTTGCATTCCAAGATTTCCAGCTGGAAACCTGCTCGAGTACCTGCTCACCCAGCTGATATTGAGCCAGAATAGTGGCATTTTCTCTTTTTTTAAATCCAAATTAAACACAATATGGAAAGGGATGTTGCTGAGCACTTTTAAACTTAAAATTACAGGTGATATCCCTGAACACTGTACAGATCCACCTCTACTGGTATTTGGTATGCAAATGAAAGAGACCGTGTTGCTGTTGGCACAGAACCACACGGGCTAGGAAGGGCCTCCAGAGGACCTCTACTCACTCCCTCTTCCTCATCAGTGCAGGCACAGTGAATTGCTTAGAACCATGTCCAGTTAAATTTTGGATATCTCCAAAGATGGAGCTTTTACAGCCTCTCTGGGCAACGGATGTCAGTTTTTCTCTACCCTCATGGCAGAAGATTCTTTTCTTCTATAGAGCTGGAATTTTGATCTGACACATATAACAAAAGGAAAAAGCATCAGCTCTAGCTGCATATAGATGCTTCACTCATTTCTTGTGTGGTTTGTGAACCCCTCAAAATTTCTGCTTCCTCCTTAGCATTTTCCCACTGCTAACAGAATTACATTTCTCTAATCATCTCCATTGTCCATATGCCCCATTTGTGTCCTGGAAACTGCCAAGGTTGTGTCTCATTTCAATTTCTTGATGGCTTTGCTCAAAGGCCAGTTGCCATTGTATGGAAGTCCAGTATATTTAAAATAATCAATTACGGAAAATGAAACAGTTCCAGCTGCCTTCCAGAAGGCTCCTTTGGCAGGAGTTAAACACTGCAGCAGGAGCACACACAGGGCTGTCCTCTCACGGGTCAATGCATAGAACATAAATTGATGCACGGGATGTAAACACCCCCAGTGGGATCCCCTGCCAGCCCTACACTACACCCCAAAAGCTCCGTCCTCCCAGGGCCATGTCCTGCTGCTGGCCCTGGTGAGCCACTGCCATTCCTCTTTGCTCATGTCCCTGGAAAGGAGGGGGACAGGACTTCAGTGGGTGCCCTGCGAGCTGGGAGTGACAGAGCACACTCTGCACATCGTGGCACATCCCATCACCCGTGTGCCTGTCACCTGGAGACATGGAGCTCCTCCTTAGAGGGACTGTGCAGGTCCAGCACATATCCCATCACCTGGAGACATGGAGCTCCTCCTTAGAGGGACTGTGCAGGTCCAGCACATATCCCATCACCTGGAGACATGGAACTCCTCCTCACAGGGACTGTGCAGGTCCAACACCCCAGCACTGCACTGCAGGATGAAAGGGAGCTCCGGATCAGAGCGATGCTTCCACTTTGTGTCTCCCTTTGCTCCAAGGCTTTGATTTTTCCTGACTGTGATCACCAGAGTGGCCCTCGCTGTCTCACATGGCACTGCAGGAACACCTTCCTGATGCTCCATCTAATCTGCTGCAGCCTTCAGCACAGCACATACCCAATGTCAGCAGAGATGGGTGTCCCCCAAAGGAAAGCCATCTGAACTGATAGGAGATGAATAACTTGATGTGATCACAAGAATTAACAACACTAAACATGTCTCTGAGGGGCTCTGGGCAAGGCCCTGATCATCACAGACATTCCATGAGTTGCTCTTTGCCACAATGTTGTTGTCTTTGATATCCTTAGAGAACAGAAAATAATGCAAATTAGTTATATCTTTGCTTTATGACAAGGATACTTTGGCCCTTTCCTGTTCTCATATCACTCTCTGGGTGATACATATCTAGCTGTACAGAATAAATCAGAAAATTACTATCTTTGGCACCTATAATTGGAAAGGTTCTTCCTCTAACAAAATGAGACAATTCTGAAATGGTGCTCCAGGATGTTAAAGAGCTGCTGTTTCTACATTTCTGCAGTGGGAGACACTGGGAAACTTGTAAATGAACAGATATTTCAAATTTGAGAGTTAAATCAGGAATACATATTATTTCAATGAGATTTTTAAAAGACTTTTTTTTAGTTACTCATGACGTTGTGGAAGAGCTTTGAACAATCCCTTCCCCACTCCAAATCCCAATGGCACCTTCCAAAAATGACGTGGAGCAACAAGGAGGATTCAGATTTCAAAAATCCAAAAATATCTGAAATTGTCATTGAAAACGAAAGATTTTATTCTTCACTTTTTCAATGGGGAAAATAAAATACGATGCTAAAGCAAATCTTTAACGCAGCACATTTTTCATCTAACAAGAAAAACCAGGCAATAATTTCCATCCCAGTGGAAGAAGTGCAGCTCTTTGCACGGTGCTCTCAAGCAGGCTCCCTCTGCGTTAACATGCACCACAAGCTGTAGCTATTTTAATGCTTTTCAGCTTCAGCATTCCTCCATGTCATTGAAAGCATCCGGCTTTCCACGAAACAAATCTGTACTTTAATGAGGTAGCTGTCTAGAATACATATTCCTTCCCATGCTATCAGATAGGAAGTTTGGAAATGGAAAAATAAAATACACAGAGACCGGACCAAAGATGAACATTCTGCGTCCATGGCGCAAGGCTCTGCCTATGTCCAACGTGGCAAACTCTTCCTCCTCTTTCCACAGTTGTTTTGTTATTCTTTGCTTTTTTTTCAGGGCTGAGCATAAAATCTGGTCACTTCCCTGGTTCTCTCTCAATGTGACTTTGCCTTTTAAGAAGAGATGTTAATGAATATGATTAAGCTGGCGCACCGTTAAGTAACATTAAGCTACTTTAAATATATTCCCCCTAATATACCAGCTGTTTTCTGTGAAGAAAAGATTCCCTTCAAGAGATTTCCTTCTAGAGAAGAAATATCCTCTCATTTGCCCCAAAGGAGTTTACTCCTTTACCTTTATAGTTAGACTATCTGTATTTTGACTTTGTCTAGCTTTCTCCTGCTGTGACCTTCACCACACTTCCTTCTCAGATCTGAGTTGATGGCTGGGTCTGCTTTCACTCAGCTTCCCACAAGGTCATAACTCTGGTGTGGTTTTGCTCTCAGAAAGCAAAAATCCCACCTGGAGTTTCAGGGAGGTGCCGTTGCCATTGCAGACTACCAGTTGTATTTTCCTTTCAACCCTCAGATGATCCTTCTATGCATAAGCTGAGCTTCAGACCATGAAATTACTAACACATGGGCATTTTGCACACCCAAACAGGCATTTTCTCCTCTTCCTGGTAAGGAATTCTGCAGCATTGGATGAAAAAGCGATAGCTGGTGTGTCCTTGGGAGCCCACCTTGCCACATGTGTGTGGTTGTGTAGAGGTTTCCCCAGACTGCCACCAGAGGAACGCCTGGTTCTGTATGGAAACACAGTGGGACAACCAGTGAGGGCTGAGGACTGAATCCACGGGGTTTTTTATTTTGAAAACTAATAATTTCCCAGTTATTAAGCTAATTCTCATCTCCCTTACTTCATTCCTGGCCATGCGGCACCTGAAACATCTTCCTCAGTTTTCACTGACTTCTCCTTCCTTCCATGGCTCCCTCCTGTGGGACTGTGCCTGTCTGGAGAGCAGAGCTCCTGCCCTATCCTCACAGGGAGGCTGCTGCCATCAGCTCTTCTCCTGATGCAAAGTGACTGTGTCCTTCTGGGGGGTCATTCATGCTTATGCTTCCATGCATCCAGCTGCAGGGCCTTAGGAGATGCTAAAAAAACCTCTTCCCCAGACGGCACAGCTTGGCTGGGCTGGGCCAAACGTGAATTGGGCTCCACTGGCTGCAAGCAGAGCCAAGGCAAAGCTTTCTAGTGCGGCTCTTTAAATTAGGCAATGAGATCGCTGCCTGCACCGTCCCTCTGATGGCTGTCCATCACCTGCCCAGCACTCATCCCAAGCTGGCTCTTCAGCTTTGGTCACTGCAAAGAGGTGGGAATTACACCTCAGCTCACTGCAGGAAAGGACAGGATTTTGTCACGATCCGGTCAAAAATTTATTTTAACTGCCTGTAAACCTAGGGCAGGTTGCTGCTAGCAATGACTCAGGATAAAAGTGGCATTGTGGCCCTAAGAACTAAAGGAGCTAACTTGTATTGAAATATTCAATTTTGGTGACAGACTTGACATCAACCCAACAGGTGGTTTAGTAATAGAATCATTGAATATCCCCAGGGACCCACAGGGATCAGAGACTCCAAGCCCTGTCCCTGCACAGACACCCCAACAATCCCACCCTGGGCATCCCTGGGAGCGGTGTCCAAATGCTCCTGGAGCTCTGGCAGCCTTGGGGCCGTGCCCATTCCCTGGGGAGCCTGGGCAGTGCCCAGGTCAGTGAGGGACTGCAAATATACCAGGACATTAACAACGTCATTCAAGACTTCGAAGGCTGCAGCAATAAAGCCAGTTCAATGTGTAATTTTATGAAGAGACTCTCTCTTCAGGTCTCAAAATGTGTATGTCTCTGCCAGTTCTTCTCTTCTCTGCATATGAAATTTTTATCTTCACATCAATTTCTCCCACCATCAGGTTTCAAAGAAGGATGTTCAATTATCTAAACACTGAAGCTGGTTTGGGCACTTGCCAGCTTCGAAGGCATCGTGTTCACTATCCACTGGACTGCTTTGAAGGATGCTTTTCTTCTAAAATACTACATCCTTTAGAGGCACATTTTATTTATATTTTATTGGGTCTTTATTTCTAGAAGTTTCTTTAACCTCCCAGTGGCATCTAGAGGAAATTTCATGGCAGGGATGATGTAAATTAAAACCAACTATCAGAAGGGAAGGGTTATTTCTGAGGTGAAATCAGCAAACGCCTCTGTCAGGAAGCTGTGGATTCCAGGAAGGACAGTTGCTTCACATCAAGCAGGAATACTATGCTTCCTTAGACAGCACATTTTAATCCCTGGGCAGTGGTCACCAGAGACAATATTGCCAGGGGACAATAAAGGGTAGTGCTCAGGACACTTCTGATCTGGCCCAGAGGAGATGCAGCATCCTGGGGCCATGGGAGGCAAGACTTCCTCATCTGTCGCTCGTGGGCAGACACCGAAGAAAGAACGACATGGTCGGCTTATCGCGATATGAAAACCGACGCTTTATTCACTTACAAATTCACTTATACACCTTAGCATGCTGGACTGGCATAAGGTCATTGGTTCACTGACCAGCCACCCCTCAGAGGGATTGGCTGAACCCAATAACACTTACTTCAGACATTTTCTCTTTAGTATCAATAACAGTGCCATAGTTTACAAAATCTCTCAACTGTTTTCCCAACGCTGGCAGAAAACTGAGAAGCCTCTCTGCACCCATGCTTTCAGCATTCACACTCATCTTCCCTTTTAGCTGAAGATAAAGAAGCAACGGCACATTGCAGCCCCCAAGGTGTGCACAAACAGGAGCTCCGGAAACACAGGCGGCCACCTCGCGACACGGGCACCACCGAGAGTACATCTACTGCAAGGCTGGCGAGGGAACTCTCCGAGCCAACCTACCAACCTTCCCTGCAAATGAGCCGTGGCTGCTTTCCAGGCTCAGCTGCCTGAGGTGCCCTGTCCCGAGGATTTACATTTGCCTCGTGCTCTGCTCCCTGCAACTCAGGAGAGCTGCTGTGAAAGTATCTCTGCTCACAATCTGTAGCCCACGTGGAAACAGGAGCTGTCAGAGCTGTCTGCGGGGAAAACATGCCTGCTCGCATTTTGCCGGGCTTTATTCATTCCTGTTGAGTCACTGCTCCTTTGGGCACTGCTCTGCATCGACGTGTTTGCTCTGTCAGCAGCTGAAAGGAGGGCACAGGTAGGTTCCTCTGGCGCTGGGTGAGCCAAGCCTGGAGTTTTCCTCACACAGTGCAATATTTCTTCATTAAGAGCACTGTGAAATCCTGACGCCAGCGAGATAACAGCTCCTAAGTCACTGCTGACAGGGAACTTTCATCCTTTCCCTAAGACACGGTTTTTCTTTATTTTAGACGTAGTTTTTTCACTATGTTGTTCACTATGATGTCTTTCATGACATCAGTGTGGATATGATCTAAAGAACTGAGTAGGAACATCAGATGATGCAGAGGTCAAAGTGTGTTTTGGTGGTTGAATACAAAGTTTGGAGTTAAGAGTTGAAATTATCTTCTTGGGAATAGTTTGCCTGGGAAATATTTGACAAGTGAAAAACTACCATAGTTGACTGATAGACTTGGTCCAGTGTAGATTAACTTTATGAAATTCATACGAATAATTTGTTTCTGTAATTTTAGATTTCACCTAAATCTCTGCCACTATGCAAAAAACCTGGATGATAAAAATGCTCAGGAGCATGACAGAGGATTATTTTGCCATCACTTTTAAAGATAAAAAATATTAAAATATGTGAATAACATGAGCTTAAGCCCAGTAACACACAACAGAAAATGGCAATGGTTACTCACTAGAAAAAGAGAATTTTCAGTAGTGAAATAACAACTTCTTTCTCGTGACCCTGTCTAGCAACCTCTGCTGTGAACAGAACTATTGATCCAGGGAGGGTGTTTTGCTCAGAGGCTGGAATTCAGTCTCCCTGCGTGCGGGCAGCTCTGCTCCAAGCCTGCTGCCCAGCAGGGCTCCAGCCAAGTGGAGATGACCTTGCAGTTCACAGTCTCTGTGTTTTCTGACAGATAAACCCAGGCCCAGCCCAGGCACTGATTTCCCTTTCAGCTGCACATGTACAGGGGCTTTCTTCTGCATCATTTCAAAAATGCAGTTCCTCTCTCTCACATTGATCCAGATTTCAGGCCAGCTTTCACTTGCCTTTCAACCTTCTTATCATCTGCAGCTGAGTCATCTCCCATGTTTCCTGGAGTCTGGATTAATTCCTTCTTTGGCAGATGGGATTTCCACTCCCACTCTTCCTCCACAGACTCCTTGAGCAAGTCATCTTGCTTTTCTGCCTCAGCTTTTCCATCTCTAACATGGGAATCAGGACACTTTCCTTCCTTGGACCAATTTTGAGAACAAATCCACTTCTGTCTACAGAATACTGTGATGACTGCCACTGAAAACTGCGTAATCAGTGTAATCCACATAGCGTGCTTTCACAAGGCTATCCATGAATAAAGAAATGCATTGTATCCCTCCTCCCAGCTAACTGCACCCTAGGAATGGAGAACTACAGTCACATCAAAATTGTAGCACAGATGCCTAAGGACAAGTATCGACTGTACCATAGATAGGGGCAGTATGGCAGGAAAAGGGCAAAAATTGAGGTCTCCACGTGGAGCTGAGGATTTGTGGGGCTCAACCTGAGCCCATAGGGAAGGAGGAGGAAGAGAATATGCTAAATGGACCAAGCACAGACATCTGGTTTCTGGGACAGAAGCAACACTGATGGAGAATAAAGCTTGGAGGCACTTTTAGCACCTCATTCAGGAGCCAACCCGAGATTTTAGTAGACAGCCCTGTAAGTGCCCTTCCTCCACAGCCCTGGTCACACTACGGTGGCAGAAAACAATCTCCCGGGGAAATCAACAGAGCCGTAGAGTGCTGAAGTTAATGAAAACATCATCCAGCTCTCCACCTGGCACTTGGACTGGGCCAATATTGACCAAATCACTGATGGCGTTAAATAGACTCCCTTTCATTTGAAATGCAAGCAGATAAATATTAGGCTACCTCTAATAAGACTTGGAGAATGCACACACCAACCCCTGCTCATTACCCTGAGGCACGGCCTGGAGGGTACAGAGCCATGGAGAGGATGTGCTCTGTCCCAGCTAACTTAGACCCAACTGGAAGAAAGCTAAAAGCAGAAAGAGCCCCCAGCTTATGCTGGACACAAGCTTGTGCATTGGAAATGATACCAGAATGCTCTGTATTCATGGTTCATCTGTATTTTCTGAGCTCAGAGTGAGGTCTGAACAGCTCTCCCTGCAGTGATGGGTGTGTGAGGACATTGCAGGATGGATGTGCCTGAGGAACCTCCCTGTCCCTCCCTGTGGTGAATGGGACCAAAGGACACCCGAACTCCCTGGGCTTCCAGGGATCCTTTGATTTATTTTCACCTAACCAAAGAGGACACAGCCCTGCACACTCTTTGCTATGAGTATGGACTCCTTCTTTGGAGAGTAAATAAAATATTTACAGTTTATAAATCTAGGAAAATTGTTTCTCTTTCAGCAGCAGATCGACTTCCCTGGTCTGCTGCAGGGCAAATTGAGTGCCAGTCTCCAACTCATCTCCTAGCCTACAAGATTTATGTATTTTTAGAGCATCTTGGAAAAGATTTTGTGATTTACATAGGATTTTTTTTGCCAGAGAGGATACTGGGGGCTTCTCCTACAATACAAATTATATTCTGTAACTATTGTTATGAGAGTCTTTTGTAACACAGCTTTGGAGGACACAGACTTTCTTTTGTTGGCTTCATTTACATCTGCTGTGTTTTATGGGCTCTGCACCACTCACACTTCTGAATCATTTGTGTTATTCCTCATACCCTTTTGGCCGAGAAGAGCGCTGGGTTTTACACAGAACTTTACTAGCAGGACACGCATGTCAAAACAAATCGTAATGCTTGGGATTTGTATCTTCAAAGCGCTCTTCCAATACAGCCACGTACAGCTTTGCACCACTGGGGTGAGGAACCAAGAAGAGTTGATTCCTGTTTCACTGGAAAGCGAGTGGCTGAAGCGACACTGTGTCCCCATGAACCCAGAACATGCCCAGGTGGGACATCAGTGCTTGCCCCTGCCACGCCGAGGGAAGAGCAGGCTCCTTCTGTTTTGGGAATGGTTAGTCACATTCAAAGGAGCCCTAATGCTATTTTGAACCACAGAAACACCACCTTTGGTGTGTTTCCACGCAGTGTCAGAAGTTATTGGGCTGATTTTCTCCCTGTCCGACACCATGGAGTTGGGTAAGGCTGAACCTCCTCCAGTGCTGCTTTGGTTGTACACACAAATACATAAAGAGATTATGTGTAGTGTGCAGGCTCCTGTCTGGTCACGGTTTAGAAAATATAGATAACACTTAGATAACACTTAATCCAGTCAAATGGAACAAGATTAATGGGGGCAGCTGTTTTCCAAAAGGAAGTACAGGAGCGCAGGTGGTTGCAGAGATGAGTCGAGTAGTCTCATTCCCCAGCTACTGGGATGTGTGTTAGGACATTTAGGAGCCTGATTTGATCCTCATTGAAAGGAAAGCAGAAAAACAGTCATCCTCTGCTTCTTGATAACTAGGATGTGCTCAATCTCTTAGTTACTCTGCTTTTTCCTTCATTTAACTGCTCCACCACCAGCTAAAGTCGCAAGTGTGGGCGTCTGCTGAAGAGTACAAATAGGTCAGGCTTTTTCCTCCACCTTCTGCCCATGAAATGAACTAATGAAATATGAGGTCCTGCTCATCCAGACACCTCAAAGCCTGACATGGAGTAGGCCAGCCTAACGAAGATGTTTGAGGACAGACTGACACCCGCTGAGACACCAAATGCTGCAGCCACTGCTGACAGATGCCTTCAGACCCCCCCGTTTTCAGCCAGTCCTTACATTTCAGATTTAATCAGGCTTTTCATGCCGCTCAAACATATCTGGGGAAAGGAGTTGCAGAGATGCACGAGGAACTCCCATGAGAAAGGTTTCGAACAAAGCTGATGGGAGAGTGTTCTTCCATTTGTGAAAGGCCTTGCTGGATGAACACTGGGTACTGAGAACTGCCTTCCCCTTTTTGGTGGCAAGCAGAAGTCACAAATAGCCCGAGCTGTAGGTTCAGGCTTGCCCCACACCTTTGCAATGCCAACAGCAGGTCACAGAGGCGAGCACAGCCCCAAGGCCACCTAGGGAGGAAATAAGACTTTGCGTTTCCTTACCATACTTGTCCAAAGGTGGGAAATCTTCCTTTACCATTGCACAGATGATGAAAATCAAGGGTTTTTAGAAGCCAGATGAAGCGTTCCACCTCTGAACATTCACAGAGGCTTGTTTAAGGATCTTTAAAGTGTTTTCTTTTAATCTGGTTCAATCCAACTTTTCTTTAGCATTGCACCTGGGCCTCTGAGTCACAGCGAGCTCCAGAGACTGGCAGTTCTTTCCCTCTCCAAAAAGCACACACACACAGAGACAGAGACTCAAAACAAACAACAAACCAGTAACAGATGTTTGCACGGTCCTCAGGCATAGCATACCGTAAAAAATGACACTGCCACGGTCCTTGGAGGTAGGTTAATATTTAGTTTGGCTAACAGTTTCGTCAGACTCCCAGGGAAAGAGTAACCTTAGGGGAGATGTCTCCATATTTTTGGAAGCCTGGAGCACCCCATCCCACCAGCAGCGGCCTGCAGATGCCGTTGGAACTGATGCAGAAAGGTTGCAGCTTTCCTTTCTTCTCCTGTAGCACTGTCAGTAAGACTTTCAACTCTTACCCCCACCCAGAAAAAGCTGCATTATCCATATGTTTAGCTGGACCACCTGGGTGGGTATTAATACACAGTCATGTGCCCAACTCCTGCCTCTGCTGTGGCTCAGCAACTTAGGGAAGCTGTTAGCGACCCTCAGCTGGTTTTGTAAAACTACAGTGAGCATGGACTGTCACAGGCTCAGGCTGGGGAGGAAATGTCTCTCTCTTTTTTCCCTAAGGTCAGATTCCCTTCCAGTCCCCATGGTAACTGGTGACAGACGTTCTCCTGGCTATCCATCGTCTTTTTGCCATGAAAAGCACCATTTGAGCCACAGGCAGACTCGCATCTCTCCTCCTTGCAGAGGTTTGGTTTCTGATGGGGGTGACAGAAGATGGGCACTCTACTCAGTCCATTTGGGACCCTGCACAGGGATAAGGAGCACCAGTAGATTTTCTGTGCCGTTCTTCAGAGACAGGTTGTACCAAAGCAGACTCGGGGAGAGTTTGGCAAGATGTTCAACTTTCTCCACAGCGTCCTGTGGACCTGCTCTGGCTTTCCCCTCACCTCTCCTTGTTGTTCAGCAACAGAAGAAGCTGGTGAGAAGGCTCCACTTCACAGACGTCTTTGGCCTTTAAAAAAAGAAATATAGTTGAATTTTGTGGTAACAAATAACAAGGAACTGCATTTTGCTACTGCCTTTCACTGGTTTGAGAGTGGCCAGAATGTTTTCACTCCATTTTTGGCCAAACGGCCTCTCCACAGCCTCTCATTGGGATGTATAAATTTTTGAACTGGACAACGAATCTGAATTTCTAGGTCCATAATAGTCTCCATTGTCCAGACATTATGATGGAAAGCGCATTTTTTTCATTCTGCTTAAACATGCATAAATAACACCCAAACGATGCGTCGTATTTTAACACATTTCAATGGAAACACTAATTCTGACTTGTCCCCAAACCAACTAAACTTACCTGGAGTGAACTCCTAAGTGATTTTCAACTCCTAATCACCTTGGGTGTCTATTGTGACTTTGTGGAAGACTTGCCTTTTAATGCCTCCTATTGCCATCCTGGTTCCTCTCTCTGTGTCTAACCTACAGAGATGATTAAGATGAAACTGCTGGCAATACCTTCCCTGCCTTTTTGCAAGAAACATCCTTCTTTCTACTAACATTTTGCTTCTTCCTTCCAGAGAGAACCTTTTGAGCAGCCTAGGGAGCAAGGGAGTTTGTTTTGATAATGAACTGAAAACCCTTTTTTCAGAAGTTACTGCTGAAGTGGGAGCATTTCCACAGATCTGCAAGTTGAAAATGACAAGGAGGAAGAAGGACAGATAGACACCAAAAACATAGGAGAGCAAGAAAGGCAAGACTTTTGACATGTTTATTGAGAGGAAGCTCCCAAAAACGATGAGGAAATCAACACTGTCAAATTGCCCCCAAGGGTGGATTCACCTTACGTGGCTTAGACATCAGGACGTAGGTGCCTGTGCTTGTTCCAGCTATTACACCTCTCTGCACGCCTCTGGGCAAAACACAAGCCTCTGGAAGGTCATTCACTTCATTTCAACACAAACCAGACTTTGGAGGTCCTTATTTCCCTTTACTGACTCTAAAGGGATCCATGGAGGACTTGCTGTAGCACTGACATCTGACTCTGAGATGTCAGGAGAAGGCAGGCAAATCCTGACCCACAGCTCTGCATCATCAGGTATATGTAAAAGCTACAATGAAAATACATTTGTGATTAATCACATATCCTTACAAGTTGTGAAATTCCATGTAATGGTTCCCTTATGAACCATAACACACACTTCCTGTCAGCTTAATGTTTTCTGTAAAGGTGCGCAGCAACGTTTGCTCCAGAGGAGCTCAGTGTTTTGGACCAAGTTACAGTTTCTAAGGGAATCATAACTTTGCCTTGATTTGAATGCAATTAAATTCTCTGCCATAATAGCAGCACAATGACAGGAATACTTTTTCTTTATTTCCTCAGCTTGGAAATTAAAAGGGAATAGCACACATTGGTGCAGAAGGAAAGAGACCTTCAACTCCATACAGACAGCAGTATTCTCAAGTCAGTGTGTTCTCCTTTCTGGTATG
Organism: Dicrurus megarhynchus; assembly: GCA_013399195.1. NCBI lineage: Eukaryota > Metazoa > Chordata > Aves > Passeriformes > Dicruridae > Dicrurus > Dicrurus megarhynchus. The sequence continues at coordinate 145,469 of VXAD01003101.1, read as the reverse complement.
AAAAGGGATGCAGGAAAACCCAATTATATATTTCTTTTTAATGCCCACTTCCAGTGCATGAAAAGCAGGAAGTTGTGCCAGCAGTTAGAACATGGACTCCTAGCCATGGCTTCTAGCTTTTCTTCTCAGCCCACTCTGGGCTTCAGGCTACTTATTGAATCGCTGTTTGCCTGCCTGAGATGTTGAGACCTGAGACTTGATCTGATAAAAGCTGTGTCCAGGTTTAAGTTTGCACAGGGCACACAGTCCCTTGCTGTGATGCTGATAAATGCCCTGGGTAAAGCACAAACGATGACTTCACCCATGCCAGTTCTACTGCTCGAAGCCATCCTTCAGCTAGTTACGAACTTAGAATGTTGTTCATTGTTTGTTTGTTTGTTTGGGGGGTTTTTTGTGCATAAAATACATGAAAAAATCCCCAGATTCTTCATTACTGTTATAGTCACCAGTTTTTGCTTTATGTTCTCGCAAGCAGTGTTTTTATGGGCCCCTGAAAGACTGATTTGCATAAAATTTAACAGTGTTTATCTCCTAATGTAGGAGATACAGTTGAGATCTTATCACAACAAGTAAACTGCTGGTATTGTATTCTGGCACCCTGCCAAGGAACCATGGCCACTCTTATCTTCTATCACACCAACCCAACCCTTCCCCAAATAACCAGACAGCAGAGTGCAACATCCCTGCGCGAAGGATGGCTTCCCAGTAACCCTTCCCATCGGAGCCAAGGCCACAGCAGCTTCCCTTGAGGCATTTGCCACAGGAGCACACCCACATGGATGTGCTCCGTGATCACCAGCAGCCTATAAGGGTTGGTAGCGCAGAGCCCAAAGTAGTGCTGCACAGAGGGTCTCTGGGTGGGACAGGTTCCCTTTTTGTCACTTAAAACTCTAACTTAAAACTAGGCTTTAACTTAAAACTCTGTGTATTCCTGGGGGAGGTGAGGAGTGGGAGTGGTTCTGTGCTTTGCAAACACCTGTGCCAGCGAAGAAATCACCAGTGAGCAGTGTCCCTCCCAAAAGGAGATGCCCACCTTTCCCCAGAAGGAGGTAGAACTGCTCACACAAGTGTTCTCTGTACAATCTAGTGTCAGAATGAGCTGTGTTAAAGCACAAGAGGCTTAAAGAGAAAGTCGTGCAAGCCTACCTGGTACTGAGAAATGAATGTGCAGCCTAGAAGAAAATGTTCTTGGCTCTTTTGGTGCTAACTCAGTAACAAGCATAACTCAGCCTGTGCTTTGGATCCAATTCTGCACCTTGAAAGCCAGAGGGACCTTCTGCAGGTGACCCAAACAGCACCAGAGTACCCAATCCTCACTTGCCACTCCTCCCCTAGGTTTTCAGACCATATATTGCCTATTTAGAGAAGTGGCATAATAAAGGAGGGAGAGGTTCTGGCAAACTGGTACTGGTTCAGGCACACAAATAAAAGTCGATCTTGGGAGTTGGATTTGATGATCCTTGTGGGCCCCTTCCAACTCAGGGTATTGTATGATTCTGTGATTCTGTGATCTTTGCTGCTTTATCTTATCAGAGCACAGGCACATGGCCTATGATTCCAGACCCAGCACCAAGCATACTTCAGGCTAAAACCTGAGTGTAACTTTGGCAGTATCTGTGCTGCATCCAAATGTTGAACAGCTGACAATTAAAGTTCCTGTTTATTCTTTCCTCTCTCAACCCTTGCCTGAAATTAACAGACAGTTTTGCTAAACTGTTAATCTGGAATTAGGACCTCAGGATTGGATGCTCTGCCTCGGATCTTTTCTTCTTGTTTATACAGCTTCCAAAATGTGGGTGGCTTATTGGAGGGCTTATCTACCTATTTTGTCTTATCTTCCCTAATTGCAAGCTCAGGTATAGAGAGAATAATTGAATAATAATTGAATCTGCAGAGTAAATAAACAAACACTGCACATAGAACTGGGATCAGTAAAGATTGCCTGAAAACTCCCAGGTGTATCCGTAGGTTTCTCCTACATCTGGGCTTGCTTTGTGTCCCGGGCTTTTAATGTAGGCCCTGTTCTGTGATGATGAAGTTGTGAAACAGAAAACTCTAGAGAATTATGCAGCGTTAAGTGACACAGAATAATCTTTGACTCTTTTAAAATATTTCATTCTCCTTTTTTCCCTCTGAGCAGGTGTAGTGCAGGGTGAGGTGGATGGGAGCAGTTCATACTTCCGAGGGCATTATTTATTCCGAGAAGAAAAATAATTATTTATTGGTTAAAATGCATTCTCTCTTATATGCCCAGAATTTGCAATCCATGTTTTTCTTTATTGCAGATTAACATCCGTTTCCATTTTAATAACGACAGTGAATGCAATGAGCAGGGCCAGACTGTGCAAAACAAACATCCACTAATTTGTAGTCGTTTAAATATGTAAAGCTAGTCTTTGATGTTAACACACCATTAAAAAGGAGCTGGGAAGTTCACACGTCTGTTCCTGTGTCGCTTGTCAAGCAGCAGAACAGAGCAAAGAGCAGCTTGTTGGTTTGCAGCATCAAACCCACCTCAACGATTTTGGCATCCTGTAAAAAATTTTGGTACCTGACATCTTCAAATTTTATAGGGCATGGAAAATCCATGGGAGGAAACTGCATCTGCAGAGCTCGTGCCTTTCTGTGCCCTCTCTTCTTTCTCCAGCAGCACCAGCAATGCCACATGAGCCTGACTCCAGTTGTCCAGCAGTCCTTGGGGGTGGAGGAATGGCTTCATCACCCTGGCAGTCAGAGTCCAGGCACAGCAACCATCTTTTCCAACCCTGGGGATTATGTTTACAAAAATCGTTGAATATCAGCACAGTTAGGAAACAGTTCAATGTTTTGGGACTACAATCTTTAAAGGGAAAATGAATTCATCATTGTGGGGTTTACTTTAGCCAGGATCAAGGTGATAACAATTAATCAAAATCCTTAAACTGGCAGCAGCTGGTGCAGCATTTTAGTTCTCCTTCTGAACTCCTGTTAATTGGGAAAAATGTGCAGCAATTTCACCTATTTTTCTGTAAGGCGAGCCATGACTGCTCTCATTTCTCCCATTTCTGAAGTGAAGAGCTTCACTAAAGTATCAGGAAATCATCAGTGCCTTTCAGAAAATAAAACAGGGTAACTTAGGCATTTGAAACAGTTTTCAGCCTGAAACATAGTTGTGCTGAGAGCAGCTACCTGATTCAAGTAATGGTCTATTTTTTACCCATAACAAGTAGGACACAGGTACAATACAAATACTTTTGGCATAGACAAGTGAACTGCATTCCCACTTTTAGGGGAAGACAGACAGATCCTCATTAGCATTGCTGTATTGATATAACTGAGGCAACATGCAAGGCATGCACACACTGATTACACTGCAGAACTGTGATGAAACCAGTTTTTTTCCCCATCATTAGGCCAAATTTGTGTTCCTATACCACTGTTTTACCTGCTATCTTAAGAGGCTTGTTCTTTTCTTTTAGCACAGAGGTGGAGCTGCTTTCAAAAGAAAACAACCAGGCACAAGCCACTGACTTTCCATACTCAATTGTATCCTCATCTTTCCTCCTTCCAAGAGTTATGAGGGGCTTATTATTATAAAAATAATGATAATTTTTTCTTTGCAAATATTTGTCTCAGGCTACTTTTAGTCCATGACTCTCCCAGATCCAAGTCAATTCATTCCCGCAGCAGCAGGAGAACTGAAGTAGGAAAGCCAATTTCTGTTCTCATGTACAAAAAAGTCAGGTTGAAATTTGTCCTCTTCTTGCAGGAACAACCCCCAGCACTTGGTTTTGATATTAAACCCGTAATTTATTCTTGGGTAATGAACTAATACCTGGTTTGAGCATCACTAGGCAGGGACAGAGCACCAGGCACAGTTGATGGGTGCTACTCTTAGTACCAAATATGTCCTAGATATCAGAAACTGTTTACACTGTTTATAGTTTTTCAGCTTCTAAAAATAACTCTCCAGTATGCACTGTCTCATCACAGAAATGAGAAAAACAAACACCAGAAATCAGGGAAATAGCTATTTTCTGCTTTTAGACATATCATTGACTACATGAGAGTGGCAGACAAAGACTCCATCAACAAATTTGTGCACAAGGAAATGGATTTTCATGTAAATAATTATTATGAGTGTTAACTAGCTGCACACATCACAAGGAAAACGTCAGGGAGGTTTGCTTGTGGAGGCTAAACAAAATATGTTTGCTTTGTGCTGTTCTTTTATGGTCATTTTTATTGGAAGCACAGTTTATAGAGGCATAGCAATCATATATGTTTCACTGTAAAAGCACCACATTTCGCTGGAAACAGTATCAGGCTCTCTGAAGAAAAAACAAAGTCGGCCAAACTTCATAGTTATCAACCTAGAGTTGAAAATATTCCCTCTTTTGGAATGTCTTGATGTTGTTTATGTGCACCTTTACGGTAGTGATTTCCAGTGCAGCGAAAAAGAATTAATTGCTAGAAAGTTGAAGGTAGAAATGACTTCAAATGGGATCTTGCCAAGGATTTGGCAAACAAACTGTTACTTATTTCAACATTTTCATCATGGTGAAGGAAAAATGTCCTTAGATGAAAACTTATCTGCCTGGATTATTGGATGATACTAGAACTGTAAGTGATGAAAAGGATGTAAGCTTGCTGGAGTCTTTCTAGTTCACATGGTAGCATTTCCTGGCAGGAACAGTCTGAGACAGCTTTTATAACCCAATCTTCAAAGAGGCCTCACCTCCATCTCCAGTTTTTCAGTTGTTTTCATGAAAAACTCTGCGAACAGAAAAACATAGGTTTCCAGTGAAAATTTGGGTGCATGGTGCCATAGAGCTGATAGGCATTGCATTCCTGGGAAAACAACTTCCACGCTAAGGAGGAGAAGCACTCTGCTGTCCCCCTGCTGAGTAGGACAAGGACACCAAAGTCACAGGGGCCTGTGTTTGAGATCCACATAAATATCTCAAAGGCAGGAGCCAAGAGGATGGTGCCAGACTCTTTTCGGTGGTGCCCAGTGACAGGACAAGGAGCAATGGACAAAAACTAAAACACAAGAAGTTTAACAACACGGAACCATGGAATAGGCAGAGTTGGAAGGACCCACATGGGTCATCAAGTCCAGCTCCTGGCCCTGCACAGACACCCCAACAATCCCACCCTGGGCATCCCTGGCAGCGCTGTCCAAACGCTCCTGGAGCTCTGGCAGCCTCGGGGCGGTGCCCGTTCCCTGGGGAGCCTGGGCAGCGCCCAGCACCCTCTGGGGGAAGAACCTTTCCCTGATCTCCAGCCTGGCCCTGCCCCGGTCCAGCTCCAGCCATTCCCGGGGCCCTGTCCTTGGTCACAGAGACCAGAGATTAGAGCTGCTCCTCCACTTCCATGGGGAAGAACTTCTTTCCGTGGAGGGAGGCAGAGCCCTGGAACAGCTGCCCAGGGAGGGTGTGGAGTCTCCTACTCTGAAATATCCCCAACCCACCTGGAAGTGTCCCCGTGTCACCTGCTCCGGGTGACCCTGCCTTGCTGAGGGGTTGGACTGGATCATCTCCAGAGGTTCCGCCCTAACCCCATCGATTCCACGAGTCTGTATTTGTGCATCTGTGACCTCGCCTGGCGCTTTCCCGCTCATCGCCTGTGCCCCGCGGCGCCGGGCCCCGTGTGCGGGATGAGAGGTGCCCGTACCCCCGCACCCCGGCTCCTCCCCCGCGGTGACGGCCCCGCG